>PVKE010007963.1:0-49077 GCA_004027555.1 Craseonycteris thonglongyai
TTCTTGCCGGGACCTATATGGGAGGCTCCCGGCCCAGTTCCTGCCCTACGCAGCCTTGTGCCCACCTGTGGAGTGAAACTATACGGAAAACTAATGTCAACTATGAAGACTGTTCTGGGCCCTCCCCCTTTCTCTCTGTCTCTCTCTGTCTCTGTTTCTCTCTGTCAAAAATCAATAAAATAAATCTTTAAAAAAAAAATAATAATAATTTGTTCTTTCTTACTGCTGAATAGTATTCCACTGTATGGATGCAGTATTATACGTTTATCCATTCCCCTGTTCGTAGGCATTTGGGTTGTTTCCAGGTTTTGGTTATTACAAATAAAACTGCCAAGGACATTGAATTTCATTTCTCTTGGGTGAATATCTAGGAGTGATTATTTTTTTACTTTGTTTTCCAATATATCCACAATGAATATACATTACTTAACAGCAATGACAACAAACACCTGCCTTATAACCCATTGTTTTAGAAAGCTGACATAAATTGAGAAAGAAAGCCTTGATCAATATGTTTTGGCCATAGCTGTCTTGATTCCAGGGTAGTGCATCCAGCTTCTCCCTGTGAAATTTAGATGTGATTAAAAAGATTTTTTTTCTTAAGTGCTTGGTAAGAATTTATAGAACACTAAATTGGCAAAAGGATGTGGGTGAATTTTACACTGACAAAGATGATGTCACTTTGTGTAACCCCGTGGCAATGGTTATCAAAATTGAAAATAAACATGCTCCTCAATCTATCCATTGAATTCTTATGACTGTATTTTAAATATAAATTCATACAAGTCCTGAAAAGATATACAGTGATGCCTTGGAATTTGAACTTAATCTGTCCCTGTTTGAGTTCTAAAATATTTGAGTTGCAAGACAAGAGTGGGCATTTGGATAAAGCTATGGGCCATGCAGTCGATACATCCCATGTGAATAACTTGTTGGAGTTTGGATTCCAAAACGGCAATCAGATTCTGAGGCAAAATTTGTTTGAATTTTTCTTTTGAATTTCAAGTTGTTCGAGTTTTGGGGCATTCGGATTCCAAGGTGTCACTGTATGGGTAAGTGTCATTTGTAGAGAAGTGTCTTGGGAGCCACCTAGAAGTCCATCAATAGGACCCTAGCTAAATGAAGCATCGCCTGTCATTCACAGGACTATTATATAGCAGTTAAGAGCAACGAGGCTGATCTTTATATATGGTCTAAGACAGCATCCATAGCTGATAAATGAGAAAACAGGGTGCAGGAAGGTCGGTATAATTTTTTTCTCTTTTTTCTTTCTTTTATTTATTTATTTTTTAACCATTTGTGCTATTAAAACAGTACACGTGTTTGTTCTCATATGCTTTTATGTATGTGAAATATCTGTGGTCAAATTTACAAGAAACTCTAATAGTTATTACCGAGGAAGGGAAATACAGACTGGAGGCTCAGTGGCTTTTTACTCTAAACTCTGGTGGTCTCCAAACTTTCCTTTATCAAGTGCATATATTTACATATTAAAATAGTTTTGTGAGTTAAAGAAATCATCTGTTCTCAGCCCCCAAAAATGGGAGCACACCCATTTCACTTGATTCCCTTGCACAAGATAGTAGAGTATGCTTTTCTGAGCAAGAACTCACTAGACGCTGAGCCAACCATGCCCCATGTCACCTGTCTCTGTCACAGTTGACCCTTGGTAATTGGAAGCTATGATCATTTCCATTTGCATAAATACAATTACATTGACCCACAGACCTGGTTGCCAGTTTTGAATGAGGGAAATTATTTGTATGCCACGGGTATCTCTGATTGTGGCCTTGACCAACCCTAAGATAGCTTTCAACAGCGAATCACCAGCAGCCAACCCTCGTGACCTTTGGAAAATGAATCTGCCTGCCATTGGGCTGGCCCCAGTCCTCCTGCCCAAGTAAAATGTCAGTGACATCACTGGGTAAATATTGCTTTTGTCTACTTAAGCCTATTTAGCTCACAAACACGCACATGTTTGCTTTCTTCTTTCTTTAAAAAGAGGACTCCACCCCCAAGTTCAAAGTGTGCTCCTGGCTCTCTGTGGTCACAGAAATAAGCCAGTGCATCGATTCATTCGGGAGACACACATATTGAGTCACTATTCAGTTGTCAGGCAAATCAAACTTTGCGGTATTGTGAGCAGACTGCATTTGCTTTATGTTTGTGAACACTTCCGGTCTTGCAGTATGGGTGTCTCATGCATTTTTCTCCTCCTTCACTCCCAGCACATCAGACAATAAAGACAACCCAGCTTTCTCTTCAGTGATCTTTGGCCATTACGGACAAGACAAGTGAGAAATGAATGGGTAGGAGAGCATAGCCCAGTGGAAATGACTCAACCTAGGAAATAGAGCAAGGAGGACACCCACCAGGAAGCAAAACCTCAATGATCTGTAGTCCGTTTCTGGAGTTTTCTGTCCTCTAAGACACTTCACAGAGGTTGAAAGATTTCCTTAAGCAGAATGTTCCTGCACTCATCCCCTGTGGTCTGCCTTCCATTGCTCAGGCCTTCTTTTAAATACCCAGAAGGATTCCTTTGACCTTTGAACCCGACTCAGCCCTGAGCCTGTTTTCCAGCTGCAGGAAAAATGCATAGACCACAAGATTTTCAACTGTAACTGCTTGAGAAACAGTCCCTTTTTGTTTGTTTTTTAAGAGAAGGCCAGTCTCTCCTAGGGACATCTCCCGTAGCCCATTAAGTGATACTCACGCTGCCACTCACCAGCTGCTATTGTGTTATAAAGGGTCCTTCTTCACCCTGTACACAAAACCCCAAGACCTCCACACATGGTCTTTCTACTTTGAATTTTGAGGGTCTTCCTTATGTCTCAGACGGCAAACAATGCCAATTAGACCCTGCCGGGTGCTCTTTACCTGTCTCAGGCCATTTTAAAGTGAAGGCTAGCACTGAGCTCCCCTGGGGAGTTGTTGTGACACTGCTTCGCAGTATTTGCACCTTTCTAGCAATTCGGCTGGCCCCTGTGCAGTTTGGGAACCTGCTGTCAGCCAGTGTAATTGAGTCGTGGATGTGCAAATTTTTCTCTGCTGGGTGGTTTTGTTGCAGGAGACAAGCCTTCTCAGTAGACTGCCAATCCAAGACCCTTTTCTGGAATCAACTCCTTAATGCAGTTAGAGTTCTTAAAATTAATTCCTTTCTTTGCCCATTTACTACTGAGACAAGTAAGAGCTGTGCTTTTATAATAAGTGGCTTGGCTGGCATGCAGTTCCTCCACTGCAGCCAGCCAGCCTCTCTGCCTGTTGAATTCAGGGGTTGGAATTCACGTCATTCTGCTTGGAGTCAGAGGCTTACGAAGCTAGAAAGGATCTGAAGGAAACACAGCCCATACCTCTTTTTTTTTTTTAAGTGATTAAACTGTCCAGGATCAGCAGATGTGACCGAAACCTGGGACCCTTTATGCCTGACTCCTAATTTATAAAGGTGACTAAGTGGCTGTTACAGGAAGTCTGTGCACTGAAAAAAAAGTTTCTTGTGACTCAGAGTTCTCCTATAACAGAGAGGCACAGCATGCCACACAGGAAAGCAGCAGTCAGGAGGGTGATGCAAGAGCGTGGGGAGAGCATGGGCCACAGGCTGTGTTCTCATGGAAGTTTCCTGGGGAAAGCAAGGCAGGGCAGGGTACACAGGGTAAACAGTTTCAGCCAGTGTGAATCATTCTCGTGGGCCTTGAGGGTTAGCAGCTGTCCCAAGGGGTCTGATACCTAGGCCTGGGTGACTTAGGAAAGGGAAACAGTGGCTTGGTCTGTGAGAGTTAGATAAAGGATGGAGCTGTCTGAGGGTGTGGACTCTGGATTTGTTGGTTATGAAAGATAGGCTCACTGCTAAGTTGTTTGTCTCTAGCAATTAACTAGCTCTGGGAGAGGCAGTCTCTCCCCTGTTGGCAAGCCTCCACCATACCAAGATGTGAATCTATCATAAAACACAGAAAATAAAAAACATGATGATATACCCTAAATTCTTGGGACTCCTCAGGTCCTACTTATTAGCCCCCTAACTCCTCATCACACTTGAAGGCCAAGATAGATTGAAAGAATCAAGATCCCTGAATTCTAGTGGCATTTCAGACCTGACAACACAATTTAATCATCATTTACTGTCTTTTTTCCACTGGTGTAATGTCATTCTTCTCTCTCCAAATAGTGTGACCTAAGGGGTTCATGATCAAGTCCTGACTACTCTGCCAAATGCTATTTTAGGATGTTAAGTAACTCTTCCTACCTCTAACCCTTCCTTTCCTCTTCTGTTAAAAATGATGGACTTGGACCTGCTGATCTCTCAGATTACCTCCAACACTGATGTTCTATGGTTCTGTAGTTACAGTCACACAGAGGGCCGGGATCTCCTTCAGCAGGACTGAAGACCATAGTAGGTGATATTGTTAATGACCTAAAAGTAAACAATGATGCTCTGAAGTTGGGTGGATAGAAAGGTGGGGAGGTATGTAAGTAGGTGGATAGATAAGTAGGTATGTGAATGAATAGGTAGGTAAGTAGATGGATAAGTAGGTAGGTAGAGGATTAGGTAGGTAGATAGGAAAGTAGGTAGATATGTAGGTAGGTAAGTAAGTAGGTAGATAGATGGGTGGGTAGGTAGGTAGGTAGGTGAATAGGTAAGTAGGTAGTTGAATAGATAGGTAGGTAAGTAGATGGAGAAGTAGGTAAGTAGAGGATTAGGTAGGTAGATAGGTATGTAAGTAGGTAGATATGTAAGTAGGTAAGTAGGTAGATAGATGAAGAAGTAGGTAGGTAGGTAGGTAGGTAGGTAGGTAGGCAGGCAGGCAGGCAGGCAGGCAGGCAGGCAGGCAGGCAGGTAGGTAGGTGAATAGATAGGTAGGTAAGTAGGTGGATAAGTAGGTAGGTATAGGGGTAGGTAGGTAGATAGGTATGTAGGTAAGTAGGTTGGTAGGTAAGTAGGTAGATATGTATGTAGGTAAGTAAGTAGATAGATGGATAAGTATGTAGGTAGGTAGGTAGGTGAATAGATAGGTAGGTAAGTAGATGGATAAGTAGGTAGGTAGAGGGGTAGGTAGGTAGGTAGATAGGTAAGTAGGTTGGTAGGTAGGTAGGAAGGAAGGGAGGTAGAAAAGTAAGTAGGTAGGTAAGGGGTAGATGGATGATTCCCAGGAAATCTCAGTGTTGCCGTTTGCAAACAGGGCTCAGAAAATAAATCCAAGGAATATAGCTCATTGGCACTGGAAGACTTGATTCTTATCCCCTTCCTCGGTGACCTCTTTCTACTCCCACTCCCAAATAAACAAATAGGTCATCTTCTACACACACACACACACACACACACACACACACACAGATCTAGATTATTTTCTGAAATATGTGGGATGCATAAAATAGCAAATGCTGTCAGATCTCCAGTTGGGCAAATACAGAGACAGCATTTTCATTCTCATTGAAAAGTGGTTGTCAGAAATATGCCATTCATTCAGAGTCTCTAAGTGCTCTGTCAAGCTTTAACTTGATTAAAATTGAAAACCACATTGCTTGAAAACCAAATGTGAAATCGAAATCTCTTTACTCAGTGCTCTTACATTCTGAAGCCTGGACTTATGGATTATCCTCAGTTAATTTATGCCCTCTTTGTGCCATACATTAATTTTGAATATATTTGTTGAAAATTTCCTGTAGCTTGCATTTATGGTTGTCAAAGGGGCTTTTATCTTGAAAAAAATGGTGCTGGTTTTAATTACAATTCTAAATAGCTTCATAACCATTGTGAACTCTGGATTTACATCATCTTTATGACAGCCACGCAATTCCCGCTTTATTGATTTTGTCATTTGCTTCATTACAGTTAATGCAAACCTTTTGTAGAGACACAATTCTGGAGCTGTGCTCTTCTTGGAGGGGTTTGTGTAGACATCATGATCAAAATAGACCCCCATCCCCCCACCCCCAGCTTCAACCGCAATGCTGACCGAAGGGAAAATCAGGACAGGCAATAGTTCCAAAGTGGCTATCCATCACAGACAAAGGAAATGTTAGCTCTGACTCGCCACCCCTCTCCTCTGACTACATGACTTCTGATTGCAGTTTCGAAGTTCTGTGAGATGACACTGCTCATTGTGGAGGAATTCTTGGGTTCACCTACCCCAGGCATCATTGAATCTCTGTGTAGAGACCCCAGCACCCCCTTCCACATTTCACAGGTTAATCTTGAACCCCCTGCAGCCAGTCAGGCCAGGGTCTAAAGGGCCGAGTATGGAGATGCAAATGTGGTGTGGCCTCTACCAAGGTCAGTTCCAGGATGTGATGCTGAGGATGAGAAGAAACCGTGGGTGGTGAATTTGAATAACTTCTTTAAGGACAGCTTTGAATGTGGCCCAACACAAATTCATCAACTTTCTTAAAACATCATGAGATTTTTTTGCAATTTTTTTTTTTTTTTTAGTTCATCAGCTACCATTAGTGTGAGTGTATTTTATGTGTGGCTGAAAACAATTCTTCCTCCAGTATGGCCCAGGGAAGCCACCAGGTTGGGCCCTGCTGCATTAGAGACTCCCTATCACAACTGTTCTCGGTATTTGCATTCGCAACATACTGTATTAAAAATAAAATTTGGCTCCTCAGAGAACCTGTAACAATAAATGAGGGAATCCCCATGTGAGAGCCGGATTCACATTTTGCAGCCCTTAATGGCAGCTCTGCACGGGCACAGAGATCATCCCTTTCACACATTCATATTACTGATAGAGAAATTTTAGCCCTGAGGAGTCAGGCCCCCACCCAAGGTCAAAGGTCCTTGTCACTTGATTCCCCAGCAAACTGTTTATTTTTTCCACAGACCACGCCGGCTTTGACAAAACTCTACTGCTGGCACACGAGGAAAACAGAATCCCTCCGTTTTCCATTTTCTCCCAGTACAGTGCTTATCCTCAGTCCCAAAATGTGTAAGCCTCGTCCTTATTTCCTTTTTCTGGAATCAGGAGAATTGAGAAGCTGACTTCAGGCTTGATACAGTCAGCGAAAAAGCAGCAGCCACAACAGAAAGTCAGCAATGGTCACTCCAGAGATGGGAGCTGGTCAGCGGAACTGGCCCCCACCTTGTACCCAGGTGGGAACCAGCCCAGGGAGGCCCCTCTGGCTTCCAGCCCTTTCTCTCCTTTGTTCTTCTGGCCTCTTCCTTTCGGTTCAACTTTTTTGATGTAGCTCAGTGAGACTTTAGAGACAGAAAGTAGGGAGAATGACCCCATTTTCACCTGGCTCTCACTCCAACCATTCCCTGGGAGCTTTGCCCATGGGGCTTCCACAGCCTACGCAGCCCACCGGCCCAGGCAGGGAAGAGTCCATGGTTAGAGACTCCTCTCCCTGCCCCGAAGGTAACGGTCAGACCTCCCTTCTAGCCTTCTCAGAGAAGGAAGCTGAAGAACCAGTCTGAGGAGAGGCAAAAGGGAAAGAACTCAGATTCTGAAATGCAAATGCAACCCACTGAGCTATCTCCCCAGCACCATGGACAGAAGCAAGCAGTGGAGTGGAAGACACAAGAGTGGCAAATTCCACGGCATGTTGTATTTGACTTGAGAGTCCAAAGGGTGATGTTTCCCCCTTCCATCAGCTTTACCGACCTCATTGGCTTTGCTTAGACCAGGGGTGTCCAATCTTTTGGCTTCCCTGGGCCACACTAGAAGAAGACTGGTCTTGGGCCATGCATAAAATACACTCACATAATGATAGCTGGTGAAAGGAAGGAAGGAAGGAAGGGAGAGGGAGGGAGGGAGGGAGGGAGGGAAGGAAGGAAGGAAGGAAGGAAGGAAGGAAGGAAGGAAGGAAGGAAGGAAAGAAACTCATAATGTTTTAAGAAAGTTTACGAATTTGTGTTGGACCACATTCAAAGCCGTCCTAGGCTGCACGTGACCTACAGGCCATGGGTTGGACAAGCTTGGCTTAGGCCAATTGTGTTTTTTCCTGTGTGTAGAGTGATGAGTAGTGTCCATAAAGCAAGCTCGGAGAGCTTGAAAACTTGCTCTTAATAATTCCTGAAGAAGGTGAATCAAACCCCGCCATGTTTCTTTCATTCTCATTGCTCTTCAAATGCCAAGATACTCCTTTCCACATCACAGTGTTGGGTTTGCTGCCTGATCATGTCCCGTATACATTCTGGCCCTGGGTTTTCCTGCCCTTCTCTGTGATGTTTCAGGACAATTACCCTCCCAATGTCCATCTCTCATAAAGGTGCTCCTTGTCACACAAAGAGTGAGCTCCTCTTATTTTTTCTTTTGTGTAAAATTCACATAACAGAATTCACCATTTTGCAGTGTATAGTTCATTAGCATTTAGTAAATTCATAATACTGTGCAATCATCATTTTTA
The DNA here is from genome assembly GCA_004027555.1 of Craseonycteris thonglongyai. NCBI lineage: Eukaryota > Metazoa > Chordata > Mammalia > Chiroptera > Craseonycteridae > Craseonycteris > Craseonycteris thonglongyai. The sequence goes on from PVKE010007963.1 coordinate 8,344, forward strand.
TCTAAAGCATTGTTATGCCCCCAAAAGGAAACCCCATACCCATTAAGCAGCCATTCCCCATCCGCCCTTTACCCTCAGTTCCTAGTAACTGCTCGCTTGCTTTCTGTTTCTGTGATTACCTGGATATCTCATATAAACGGAATCATACAATATGTGTCCTTGTGTATCTGGCCCTTTCACTTAGCATAATGTTTTCAAGGTTCATCCATGTTATAGCACATATATCAGTATTCCACCCCTTTTTTATGACTGAGTCTTAATATTTCATTGTACGTATATATCACAATTTGTTTATCCATTTGTCTGCTAATGGACATTTAGGTTGTTTCTGCCTTTGGTTACTGGGAATGGTGGTGCTATGAACATTGGTGTGCAAGTTTCTGTTTGCACACATGTTTTCAGTTCTTTTGGCTGTATTTGTAGGAGTGGAATTGCTGGGCTATCAGGTGACTCTGTTTGACTTTTAGAGCAACCACCAAATTATTTTCCATAGCAGCTATACCATTATAAACTCCCACCACTAATGGAAGAGGGTCCCAACTTCTCCACGTCCTCACCAACACTTGCTTTCCTTCTCCTTCGTAATAGGCATCCTAGTGGGTATAAAGTGGTACCTCATTGTGACCTCCCTAGGGTTTTGTACCGAGCACCTCTTAATGTGCTAGGTGTAGGGACAGGTGTAGCCCTGAGCAAGACAGATCCTGCCCCTGCTCTCCTGTTTGCCAAAGAGTCCAGGCATTCATTATTTATTAAAAGTAATAGTACAGAGGGGGACTCAAATGTATGGTGATAGAAGGAGAACTGACTCTGAGTGATGAGCACACAATGCAACGTATAGACAATGTATTGAAAAACTGTACACCTGGAACCTATGTAATTTTACTAACCAATGTCACCCCAATAAATTTAATTTAAAAAAAGTAATAGTACAGAAAAAGAAGCTGGCCTTTCCCTAGACTATTTCCTGTCTGCACACAGCTGGATTGAACGTAGTTATCAGCACTGCCCATGTGCGGAGCTTTGATGCGCCTTTTTCAGCAGTTAATTACAGGGACCTTGATATCCCCCTTACACTGAGCTTACAAGACACATTTTAATTGGCTTCTGCTACCACAAAGATACCTTTGAGTGACACCTCACTAATGGCCAGGGCCCCCACACATCCTGGTACACGCCCTGCTTCACGCCCCCCATTGTATCAGGATCTGCAGCTCACCCAACTTTGGAAGACAAGCCTGTGTCACCAGTGGGCAAGGCCATGCCCCAGAAGGACCGACTAAAGTCTGCATTTCACCACTTACCCGGAGCAAAGAGCCATTTCCTTGGGTGTTCCTTGCCCTGCTCCAGAAAACACTACACTGTCTGGCCCGGTCAGGAGGCCTCCCGTCCGGACCCAACAGGTGGCCTGGGATTGTAGTATTTCCTCAGGGTGTGGGTGCCTGCCCACTATCGTGGCAACTGGAGCTAAACTCAGTTAGCTTCCCCCCAGCGATCCCAAAAGTCAATTGCCCTGGGACTCCCAGAGAACCTAGCAGAGGCACACAGGGGACAATGAGGGGACACTGTTGTATGTACTGCCCTCTACCATCTCCTGGGTAACACTGCTTGCAGGCCAATGAAATCAACTAGGTCCCAGTGACAAATACCAAAACCATCTCCTGGCTTTTCTCACTAAGATAACTGCGTTAAAACTGCACAATCATATCATAGGCTTCCTATCTTTGCACTTGGAAAGTCAAAAGAGGTGGGATAACACAGTGGGTGAGCCCCAACGCTTGGGGATCAGGAAGACAGGTTTGAACCTGACTGATGTATCAGCTGAGTCTCCTTGGTGATGCTACATAACCTTACTCTGAACCTTCATTTCCTCGTGTGTTTGTACCTGGTCTTAACGCTGTGAAAGAAATACTTACTGGAGGGATGACCTTTTGCCTGGGTTTGTACAGGAGTCATAGAGGATACGGCCTCTGAGCAGGGCCTTGATGGATGGGAAAGGAATCCCCAGACAGAGGAGGGGAAAGAATCAGCATGAGCAGGAACGCATTGTGCAAGCACTCAGTCTATTCACATACTGCACAGAGCAGGTGGACCAGGCCATGCGAAGGGGCCTGGCGGTTTATAGAGAAGCGGCACCACCCACAGTCACTGGGAGCACAACGAACAGCATTCACAGCTGAGCACAGAAATGGAACTCTCGGCGCCTCACTTAACCTTTTCTGTAAAATAGGCATCGTGCTGTTGTGAACCCCAACTGAGATGGGACGTTAGAGATGCTCAGCCCAAAAACTGATGACTAAAAAATGGTAAATAGATGTTACATGCAGTTATCATTGTGATTGTGTTGTTGTTACATTTTATAGTGTGGGAAGTCATTGAACACATTAAAAGAATTTTAACATTAAGAAATTATGCACCATAGATGATGGTGTGGCATTTGACTCTTTTAGGTACTCAACGTATTACCTGATTGGTTATTAATTGAAAATGGCCCCCAAGAAACGGGGTTGAATTTTGCAGTTACTGTCTTTAGTGGTTTTCACCTCTGGGAATGGTGAAGATGGGCCCATGTTAACATCAGTCTCCTAGGAAGAGAAACATTTGTATTTCCTGTAGGTTTTTTTTGTTGTTGTTGTTTTTATTAATTTTTGACAGAGAGAGACAGAGACAGAGACAGAGAGAGAACTGAACTGGGGGAACTCCCCAGTTCAGCATATGGTTCCGCACGTGCCGGGGCCGGGATTCGATCCTCGGTCCCCAGGGCTTCAAAGTGAGCTCTTAACCCACTGAGCCATCCCGGCTTACCTCCTGTAGGTTTTGATGGCTTCTTATATTTCAATCTCATATCAGCTGGAGGAGTACACAAACACGTGAGTCTACACTGCCGCCCTCAGTTCAGAAATAATATAGTGACTATCTCAGGTAATAGATTCTTTGTTTCAGGACAGAAGGAGGGATAAAGGGATCGACTCAAATCACAGAAAGATCTGAGTAAGATGAACAGGATCTTTTTCTTGAGAATCTCATAAGAACTTGACCTCAGGCCACATAGCTTCGGAACTGAGAGAGACTTTAGAGATTATGCCAGATGAATTCCTATATTTAATGTAATTGTTTCAAAGCATATTGAGCAATGCCACAAATACATTTGCAGACTACATACATTTCATTACTTTCATACTCAAAGCTTTCTTGAGGGCTAAATGTTATTATCTCCATTTTATAGACAAAGAAACTGAGACTTGGGGGCATATTTTAGTCTGTTCAGGCTGCTATAACAAAATACCACAAGTTAATAATATATTTATCACAGTTCCAGAGGCTGGAAAATCCAAGGTCGAGGCGCCGGCATATCCTGTGTCTGTTGAGGGTTTGCTTCCTAGTGGGCTGTCTTTTCACTGACATATCACATGGTGAAAGGGGCCAGGGAAGCTCGTTAGGGCTTCTCATCCCATTCCTGAGGGCTCTGCCTTCATGACCTAATTACCTCTCACACATGCCACTTCCTAATACAATCACCTTGGGGAACAGGAGTCAACATGTAATTTCTGGGGGGATACAAATATTCAGTCTATAGAATTCTACCCTTCTCCCCCTCCAAATTCATGTTCTTCTCACATGCAAAACACACTCATTTCATTCCAGTAGATCCATACTCACTCAGTCTGTCATGAACTTAAAAGTCTAAAGCCCAACATCTCATCTAAATATCATCTAAATCGGATATGGATGAGACTCAAGATGTTTCCATTCTGAGGCAGATTGCTCTCCAACTGTGAACCTGTGGAATCAAAGATATTTTGTGCTTCCAAACTACAATGGTGGCACAGGCATAGGACAAACACTCCCATTCCAAAGGGGAGGAATAGAAAAGAAGGAAGGAGGGACAGGTCCCAAGCAATCCCCAAACCTCAAGATTGGAGAATGACCTCTGACCAGACACTCTGCCCTCCAGGGTCACTGGGGCAGACTTGAACCACTTTGTTCATGTTGCCAGAAATTTACTGCCATGTTGCCCAAAATGGAGCCCTAGCCTTCCATTTTACAAAATGGGTAGCAAATGTTAGGAGCCGCCAAAAGGCGAGTTAGTATGGACTGGAAATTCAAGAAAGTTTTCAATTTCTGCATGCAAGATCCATGGGATTCTTTTAAAGGGAAACAAAGATTTTTCTAAGTCTCAGGAGACCATCCCTAGCTTCTCTGCACTGTTGGGGGGACGTCTGTGACTTCACCCTACAGCAGTGCTGCCTAAGATCCTGTATTTGAATGAAAAAACAGCACCCCTAGAATTTCTAGGAAGAAATTCTCTGCTCTGGCTGCTGCTTGTCGATCATACTCACACAGCTGGGATAATTTATCTCTAGAACCCTAAAGGAAAATTTCTGTAACCCCCATGAGGGTGAAAAAATTTTAATACTCACTACAGTTTGTACTGGTTGACTTAAAAAAAAGAAGAAAAGTAAAAAATAGGGATGTGGGAAATAACTTTCAGTCTCGTTAACACTTGCTCCTCCCCTCAGCCAGGGAGAATCCCAGATGGTTTTCCCTCAAGAGTGTAACTAGGGAAACCACAAACCTGCCCCCATCGCTATGGAGACAGCCTTCTATTTGTTTGGCCTCTGAGTATTCATGACATCAGCAAGGCCTCTGAGAAAAACAGACACTTCTTACAAAGAAATGTGAATTCCCAGGAGGAAGGTTGAGAATGCACATTGGAACATTTCAGCTACTTCCAGTGCTCTCGCCGGCCTAGTTGTAGGTGTGTTTGCAAAGTGACAGCCTGTCTTACACAGCAGACACCGTCAGGAGCCTTTTAGAGCCAATGGAGCTGATCGCCGAGTTTGGCCCCTTGATCAAAAAAGTCGCTGGGAAGCAAATGAAACTCTCTTCATGAACATGGGGTGTTTTGTTTGATTTGCTTTTTTGCTCGGTTGGTTTTGGGGTGGTGGTTTTATTTATCTAGAAATGCCAGGAATTTGTTTCATATTGAAACTTGTCAAAATGAAATGAGAGCCCAGCTTCTTCCCAACAACACTTCTTCATGCTAAACGGGTTCACAAGGATTCTACTGCTGCACTTTTCAGCCCAAATTCATTTGCCAAGTTCCCAACAAACCGGAAAGTATGTAAACACAGAAGTGGAGTTATTGCTATTTCCCAGCAATGTGTGAAAACACCCCTTTCTTCTCCACGCTCCGGCGTGCGTCTTCGGTGCTCATCCATCATCTGTGTTTGCATTAGAGCCGCGCTAGCTTTCCAGAGCTGCTGCTGGAGTGGATGCAGTCCCTCTCCTGTGGAGAAGTTGCCTGTGCTGAACACTAATACAATATATACTAAATAAAAGGTGTTACACTAGTCCTTCAGCACAGTATGCATAACAGTGCTTGTTAAAATAGAGTCATGCTTCAAATTTTTAACTAAGTTCGAGGCAGGATGTCCTGATCTGAGAGCTTAATTAACCTAGGACTCTGTCTTTTACAATGTAGGTTAGGTAGTTGAAGCCTTTAGAATGAATAAATCTGTAAGTATAACTGGATACAGGTACATTAAATTTGGGCAGTCAACAATCACTTACTTTATAATACATATTTGCATTTGTGTGCATATAATAGGGAGAGATTACAGGTAATTACTATGTAGGAAAAATAGGCATAAAGTTGTCATTTCTATAGACAAGAGTCTTTAAGGGTACATACATAATTCATGGATCAATAAATGTATCTATATGCATGTATTCTTGAGTCTGGTAGACAAGTGTGCAAAACATGCAGAATAATAGATTCACCTCTTTTTGTTCATTTGAGATATAATTTTAATGTGGAATTACAGTAGCTCCTTAATGATGACAAGTAGTGACAATTCATTAGCAGACTGCAGCTTGGATCATGTTTGATTTGCCTACAAAGTGTGACCAGTACTCAATTATATGAAGTGTATGCATTTCTTCTGAACATAATTTTTTTCCTTTTGCCAGTTAAAATAACCTTGAGTTTTGTGGGTTTTATTTATTTATTTATTTATTTGAAGACCCCAGCCAGTGGCAGACAAATGCTTCTATAGAACATTAAACTGTCATAAAAACACAGCCTTCAGAATTGCTACTAGATTTCTTGTTTTCTGCTTAGAGGACAATTGAATAATGGGAAGGATAGAAATAGCATGTCAAGGCTACTTCAGGTTGTGTCTTTCGGCTTATTTTAAGAAAGTAGGACTTCCCCCGGTATTTGTTTTTAATAGTTGTAACATTCTGTTTCTCTTCAATGTAGAAAAAGAAATACACTTCGAATATGTAGATGTATGAACATATACATTTCACCAAAAACAAATTCAAATTACTTTGGTTTTTAGAATTCTCTATACCTTTTAAGATCATGGAGATGTAAAAACCATAGGTGGTAACCTTCTTCCAAATGGTTTCAAGGGATGTCTTACACGTCATTTTATATCCCGGGTACCTCATACACTGTGAGCATCTAATAAAACTCAGTGGCTCTTACGGGTTAATTAGATGTTGGATTTGAAGGTCGTGGACTTGCTTTGAAGTAAGGCTGCCCTTGTAAATGTTGTGCTTAAGTCCTTCCACTTATTTTGCACATTCGGTGCAGATAGTTTTGCTTAGAAATTAGCAAACTGTTCAACTCCAGAGGGTGCTGAAACTTACTTAGCTGCTTCCCCCATGTAACATGAAGAGGACTGCTGCAGTCCTAAGGGAAACGTTGCAGCTGGACTTCGGACCCAGAGGGATAGTGCCCTGTGGCTAAGTTTACATAACCCCATGGATGGGCCCAAACGCCCGGGTCTGGGTGAGAAGTAAACATCTGGGTAGATGTGCCCAGGTATGTAGAACTTCTATCTAGATAACTAGTTGGGAATTGTACGTCTCTTATGTATATCCCAAGCCTGTTTCTGGAGATTTCTATTTCCAAGTTATTTCTCATGGGCACTCAAATACACCATAATCATAGAATTTTCTTTCCTTTTTTTGGTGTGGTGGTGGTACTTAGGAGATAGGCAGATCGGTCTTAATATCATAACCAGGTTATTTTAAGGATTTAGATGTGCGTCTTTGAATTTTTGAACTGCAAAAATAGGTCTATCCTGCTTCAATTATGAAATCTGAAATCGTGATTGAAAGAGATGAATTGTGATAACATTACGCTTATGGAAAGTGAATTCTCACAAAAGTGCTATCTCCTTGCCTGCTGTTCGTGGAGCTTATTTTGAGCACTCCCTCACGCTGGCTTTCCTTTCTAACGTGTTTACATTCCCAGTGTATAAAATACAGTAGCCGGGAAGCACCTCTCCGGGAGTCTGCATTTAGTTCTTGTCTGAGGATCCCTGTCTAAATGGACCCTGGTATCATTTTCACATTCACGTTGTTTGCCGAAATCCAAGCTGCCCAGGGAAATTAGAGCGGTTAATTTAATATCAAGAACGATCTGGGGTTTCTCAGCGTATTCACAGGCAGGAGAGTGTAAATCAAATAGAGTATTCTGTATAAAGCACAGGACAGTAAAATTTGCCTCCTAAAAATTGCCAGCCTTCCGTCCACCCACGGCCTTCCTGCTCCTCATAGAAATCCTACTTGATTCTGGGTGTCCTCCTTAGATGCTCCCCAGCAGAGGTCTGAGTGGCAGAAAGACAGCCCCCCATGTGGTCGTGGAGGGCATGCACAGCTCTCGTGCACTAGTGGCAGCAGGGCCATGGGGCCACAGCCAGCACAGTGTGGCACGTGACGTGGCGCTTTCTTCCATACAGTTTGAACCCAGCCCTGCCACCCTTTCAGTAGAACTCAGTCTGCAGTCATCGTGACTAGCTGTGGCAACCCTGGCACTGTGCTAGGCACTGGGGGAGGTTGTTGTATGTGGTAGAAAGGAGTCACTTCCTATTGCCAAGTGCAGAGAGCCCTGCAGGCCCTTAAGACAGCTGGGTTCTGTGCTGCTTTCCCCAAGCCCCTTGGTACAGCGTTCCTGAGGAACAGAGCTCTGTGTGGTGTGGCCGGTGGGCTTTCTGCGACGTGTTATGGAGGGGGCCTTTGAAGTCTTTTCAGTGGCACAACACAGACGTTTGAGCTGAGAGCCTAGGATATACATCAGTGTTCCTTCATCAACCCCCAGAAACAAACTGCTAAGTCAAACGCTTTGGCCTTAGCTCCAGAAGGTTCTGTGTGTTTACCAAGACCTTCACAGATATGCTGAGCTTGCCTTTATTTTACCTCCCCTCTCCTGGGCTTCAGGACCAACTTTTGTGTGTCCTGAAATGTACATTTAAAAGAAAAAGAAACCTTGTCTGTTTACTTTGTTTTTGGGGACCTCACTTATTTGCATGAAATAACAGGATTGATTGCGGACAGTAAATGAGTTTTTTACAAAAATGCTGATGCTCGGTGCCATAAAGGTGTGTTGTACTAGCTGGGAAGTGAAGGAACTTAGGTTTACATTTGCCCGACGGGACTCTCATGGACCCGGTAGCCCCACAGACTTGTAAAGTGCACGATGCATCCTGGGAATGACTCCGCCGACCACGGCCGGTGGACTGTTTATCTGTGGTTAGAATGAAAGTGGGCAGGCTGGGCTATAATAAATAAATGTCTGCTAGAAAAGCATAGTGGAGCATAAATATTTTGAACTTTGATACACATTGTTCTAAATGGCCTATAAAATACACCCACCAAGATGTTCGTAGTAAAGTTCAGTTTTCCCCGTTAACTCATAAACAACTGGGTGTGAGCTTGTACCACCCACTGAAAATATTTAATTTTCGTGTAATTGACGATGTGTCAGACATCTGTGCTGTTGGCTGAAAACAATCAGGGCCCTCTCTAAGATTCTTCTTCCCGGCCACTTCAGTGTCCTCAGCTATGGGACGCTGATGGGACACTGAGCCGTGGGTATAGTTGTTTTTTGGGTTTTTTGTCTTCATTACATTCCCTTTCCCCTCACCCTTTATAACCTCTTCCCACCACTTTATTTTTTTTTTACCTATTTTTTTCTGAGTTTCCCTTCCCTCCTGTAGAATGCATTCTTTCCATGTATAATTCTACACATGTAGAGTATCCTGTTTGGTTTCTACTGCTCTCAAACAGAAAATAGAAAACGCTTCACAAATGCAGCAAATATATAATATTCTAATAGCAGAGGCCCCTCTAAAATGTCTGCGCAAAAGTAGACACACCACAAACTGCCATCTCTACACACTGGCCCAGACTTGCCAATGTGATGATTTAGACACTTTTCTACTGAAGTGGAGGGTGCCGTTTTTGCCGAATTCAGCATGTTCACAGAAGAGTTTCTCGGAGCCAAGAGCCAGCTCCCCTGCGTTTCTGCTTGGTAAGGTCTGGTAGCCTTGGCGTTGGGCAGGGGGTGTTGATTCATCAGCCCTGAAACTGATGATAAATCCCCAAGCTGGGCAACAGTCAAGGGCTTCCTAATGGAGCTTTTGCGGGCAATTGGCACCCCAACACTCGCAGGTTGCTCCCTAAACTCGTATTAGGAGATACCCCAGAATAATTTGGGGTAGAAAAAACCCTGGGGTTCCCTGGGAGCACTAGACACAGAAATCATCAGCCGAAGGAGGAGTGCTTCTGCTCCCTGAGGTGCCCACTTCTTACGATTTTAAAATTCCGAACGTCCAGTACTCTTGCCTTGTACCATAATCTTCCTTTGAAATGATTCAGTTCCCCAGCTTTTGTGACACACTACACTCTTGTTACTCATATTTCACACATGTACATTTACACATTCCTATATCTGTGTATTCTTTTCAGTGATAACAGTATTTTAATACTAATTCTGCCTTACTTCTGCAGAATATGGATCGTGCCATGAGGGTTACCAGCGTAGCTTTGGTGTGTCTTTTATAGAGAGTTATCTTGGGACAGATCAGCACAAGTTACCAAATGAAAATTCCAGAATCAGGAGATACCCACAACTGAGAGGAGCTGATGTTTTCTGAAACAAAGGAAAGAAAAACAGTCTTTAAGGAAGTTTTTTAGTATAGCCATGCTTCTTTCAGCCGGTCACCCGCTGCCCACAAAAACCGGGGTGTGTTCTGCACATAACCATGTTCTGTACAACATGAATTTTTTTTTAGACATCAAATTAGTTATATATAATATATGATATTTAAGTTGAATGTGGCCATGGTAAATATCCTGGCTTATACTCAGGTATATTTTGATCCAGAAATAATGGTATCTATTTGTTAATCCTCAACTAAAATTTCTCAGTCTCCAACTAGACTGTCTATTAGGGAAAGCATCTTTTTTAAAAGACATTATTTTCATTCTCATCAGACAGAAAGGGAAATAAAAAAGCAGTCCTCAATTAGGCGCATTTAATTCTCCCCAATTTAAATCTAAGTGGTACATCTTTAAGGCAAGAACAATATTCCTTTTTTTTCCCCCCATCAGGAATGTTTTCATCAATGAATTTCTTTAATAGTGATGATGGTTGGTACAGTTTGAGGGAATCTGTATTTAGTCAGAAAATGCTTCAATAGAATGACCTACCAGATGGGCCCCATAACAAAGCACAGAGGCATCAAACCACCACAGACATTTGGTGCTCGGAATAATAAAAAGACTATAAAATTAGATTAGTTGAGTCTAATTTGGAATTGGTATATTCCCCATGCACCCTGCCGCTCTTGGGCAGATAAAGCCTTGAGATTTAGCACAGTGTCAGGGCAGGGACTGCAACTTCCAGTAAAAGGGAGACAGGGAGAGGCAGGGAGGGAAGAAAGCATTCTGGGAGGTCTCGGAGGGCAGAGCAGTGACCTCCAATGATTTACAGGCCTTTAGCTTAATGAAATTGTTTCAGTGACATGACGGTAAGAGCTCGTAATGGATTGGATGCCCTAATGTAATGAAATTACTCCCTTCTGCCTAAAAAAAAAAAAAAAAATGCGCAATTAATATTTACTGAGACCTGACAGCTTTTGGTGCGCTCGTCTGTGTAGTTCTCTCAGACAGTCAGAGAGGAGAGACGGAGCAGCGTGGCAGGCAGGCTGGCTCCGCGAGCTCCTGGCGGGGACGAGCAGCTCCTGCAAGGGTGGAGGGACAGGCGCTCGGGGGAGCAGGGCCGCCCGGCCCCTCGGCGCGGCCCCCACTCAGCCTTCATGCTCTCCCCCTTGCTTTCCCACAGGCAACTGGACAACAACCGCATCAGCTGCATTGAAGATGGAGCCTTCCGAGCGCTGCGCGACTTGGAGATCCTGTGAGTTGATTTTGCGATCGCTGCCTTGTGTGCATGTGAGAGAGAGAGAGAGGAGCAGAGAGGGGGAGCGTGTGTGCAGGGGTTCCGTGTGGGTGCATTTCTGGGTTTGCTGCTGCAGTGCTATGAAAACTGGGAACTGGGAGGTCCCTCCGGCTCACCTTGGCCGAAGTGTTTGCAGGCAGCAAAGTGTGATTTCTCACCTGCCACCCATGGGTTCCTGCTCATTACGTCTCCATTGAGCTCTTTCTCCCCCAATGCTCCCACAGTTTTTCTTGCTGGCTGAAACAGATGGTCTGGACAAGACCCCCAGCACCTGCCAGCACAGTCAGGGGGCGTGTGTCTGAGTGTGAGCCTGCAAGAGACAGGTTACAGGTCTGAGGAGCACTAGGGGGTCACCTCGAGTCAGAAAGGGACCTTGGCACAGAACTGGGGGGTGCCAGGCAGTCAGCTGAAGCCCCATCATTGCTGTTGCTCCCGGGATCTCACCTCAGGTTTAAACTCAAACTTTAAACAGTAACCTTAACACGGTGGGGGTGGGGAAGAATGAAAGGACGTGACCCCTGCCCAGAACCCCACTCTATCTACTTCATCTAGACAAATGGGGCTGCCTTTCTGTGTTCTGGGTTTCCAACTGGGGCTAGCTAGGGAAATCTAATTTCAAGGGGGGGGAGCATCAGCGAGGAGTCATCTTGGGGTCAAACTAAAGTTGAATTGTTCTCACGCCAGGCTGTACTTGTAGCTGTCTCTGGTCTGGGGGAAGCTTGAGAGGAAGGCAATAAAGCCTAGCCAAACTTCTGACAGAAGATGTTGGTTCAGTCCCGACTCAGCCCCTAATTAGCTGTGTGACCTTGGACAAGTCCCTTCCTCACTTGAAGCCTCAGTGTTCAATGAAAGGGTTGGTTGCTATATCTTGGGAGTAACTTCTCTTTCCAAGTTCCAAATTGCTTGGTTCTAGAAATCATTCTGATGGCGCAGTTCTGCCCAGTGAATGATAAGGGTGGGCTCTGTTGAGCATCTCCACAAAATAACATTTTAAAAATCCATAGTCACCAGGTTGCATATCTCTGACTTCCAGGAACATGAATGAATACATGTCGAACAAATAAGTGAATGGATCTATTAAAATATCCCTCTGCACAGAAAGGAAGGTGTAAAAGGGCTTCCTTTCACCTTCCTTTTCACCTGGCCCTGCAGACAGTAGCGCTGGTTTGGAGAGATACTCTCCACATTGCGTGAGAGGAAGGTGATTCCAAGAGGAATCACAGGAAATGAAAGGGGATGCTGATGCTGCATGCTGCTGGGAATCCGGTGAAAGCTGAGACTGCCCTGTGCAGAAAAGGCAGGACACACAGCCTGGGAGGGTAGACTGTCATTCCTAAGATGGATGGTCTCTCCTCACCCAAACTCTGACCCCAGAACCGCAACAAATGCATGTCTGATAGGCAGAGGACACCAGCCCAAATCTAGTAACCTAGGACTTCTCTGTACAAAAGGCTGGAGCTGAGAAGGGTAGGGACGATTCTTCCTGCCTGCAAAAGAGCCTTTGCAGAAAGGGCTGCCAGGAGCATAGCCCCCTATTTTGAGAAAGATGAGAAAATTCCTTGGGAGGAGACCAGGAAATGAAAGTCACCAGCTGCCGGGAAACAGCTGGGCGGCCTGGCAGGGCATGCGGGTTCTCCCTGTGGGAGGGGCGTAATCTCCCCGCACCAGGAAGGCTGTCTAGGGGGGTGGAAAGAGCTTTACAGTCAGACACACACCTGGGTGTGGAATCCCAGACGGAATGGGCCTTTGGCCAAACTCCTCAACCTCTCTGTTTCCTTAACATTAAGAAGAGGCGCCTCCTCTACTTCATGGGAAGGGCGCTCTCAGTGTGTCCCTTCCATTTCCTCACCCCAACTCTCATCAAACCCCTTTCTGGGACAGAATTGGGCTGCTCCTCGACTCAGTATCCAGGTCCACCAAGTCTCTCAAACTTAAAGTTTGAAAGCCTATTGTGAAAAAACAAATAACCCACAAGATCTGATCACTTTATCTCCTCAATTCCAAACAAAGCCAGATCAATAGCTTTGTTTTAAAGATGTTCTTCATGTGGCTTCACATGGCTAAGTACTTAAAATTAATCATCATCAGTTATTCCATGGGTTTTTAATTTCCAGCAGAGTCACACAGCTTTGGACCCATCCATCTTAATGGTGAACTACTCTGAAATGGGCTTGTGCTGACATCTCCATTTACAGAGCCTCCCCTGCCCACCCCCAGACCTTCCACATCTTATCTACATATTGACAGTTTATGATGCTTCTCTGTAATCACAACTTAGGTACCGTAAAGAATCTTGACAATAAAATAATAAATAGGAATTAAGTGAGGGCACCATCCATTCCCTTAATAACTTTTTCTGAGAGAGTCAAAGAGAGAGAAAGGAGCTCCAAACACCCTGTCCCTAGAAAGGCCATCTGTACATATCGAAAGCTTTAAAAGTCTGCAAACTAAGAAGGCAAACTACAGTATTTCAGGTGTGTGTTTCAGGTGGGACATGACACAGAATGAATTACAAAATGAGGACAGACGTGTGAGCTCATGGAAAGCCCTCTCAAAATTAGCGTAAGGAGAGTGTGTGGACGTCAACTACAGTTGACCCTTGAACAACATGGAGAGTAAGGGGTGCCGACCCCCATGCAGCTGAAAATTTGCATATAATTTTTGACTCCCGCAAAACCCAAGGTTTTCTTGGTGTCAGAGGGGGGTGGGTTCCAGGGCCCCCCATAGATACTGAAATCCATGGACACTCACGTCCTCCATGTGAAATGGCATAGATTAGTGCAGTCAGCCAGCCCTTCACAACTGCGGACTCCAACCTCAGACTGAAAACAGTATAGGTACTTACTAGAAAAAATCCGCGTGTAAGTGGATCGGCTGCGCTCAAACCCATGTTGTTCAAGAGTCAACCGTGCAAGTTGAAATATTTCACATGGGATCACCCAGAGATTTCATTTGTTCTGTGGTTGAAAATGCCGTCAAACTTCTTTGCATCCAGGCTGAGGTGGTTTCTTTCACTGGTTGCATCGAATGAGAACTTAGTAGGTGCGTTGGCAGGAACTCCTGGCAGGGAGGAGAGAGGACATGGTGCCAGGGTGGAAGAGGCCATGGAATCTGCCCACCTCGACCGAGGCTGACCAGATGTTTCATTTTAAATGGGACAGAAAACAAAGGTACTGTCCCATGTCAAATGGTACATAAGGTCAGCCTGCTGACAGCTTGAATTCAGCTCAGTGAGACTAGGCTGACCATACATACTGTTTGAAATGGGACACTACTGTTGTTTTCTGTCCCATTTACAACACGATGACTGGTCAGCCTACCTCAGCCTCATTTCTGGCTCACGCCCAATGGGGAATGTCCAGCACAGAGTATGGTAGACAAAGGAAAGGAGCCACCACCTCCCCTTTGCAGGTAGCCAGAAAAGGAGCTAAGACAAGCATCTCACAGGTGAATCATCTCAAGGGTCTGGTACCACCGCAGGAGAGGAATCCCAATGCAAGTGATAACGACCAGCATTCGGGCAGGTACCCATCCCAGCACTGTAACCACGGCTCTTACAAACGTTCTCTCTACATCCTCACCAACCCTGCCATGAAACCATTGTTGTGGTCACCCTCCTTGTACAGAGACATAGCCCATTTTAGAGAGGCTTAGTAACTGCTTCACTATAAGCAGTAGGGCCCTGTGATTAACCATTCTACCAGGCTGCCTTTCTGATCTGTGCTGCCAGTGTGCTCATGGCCTTGGCTCCCCTAAGACGCCTAGAATATGCCACAGCATGGTGTGACCTGGCCCAGGAGCCGAGCTAGGCAACGTACCAGTGACTCAAAATCCTACTGAGCAGAATGTCAGCGCCTCCCACAAGCCTGTGCAATTGTCATTTTCTTCGCCCAGCTTGTGGGTCCCTATAAAGCTAAAGGGAAATCCAACTCCAAGGGAAAGAAAATCATTCTGCTTTTTTAATGACTTACATTCTAGCCCCAGAAACAATTTATCTCGCTTCTGGATATCGCCAACTGACTCTGGCACACAATGCTTCAGAGCTAGGTTCTCCAGACCTCCCCAAAATACATCTCCAACTCTCTATATGGCACTCAAGGTTCTTAATTGAGGGACCCTGCTTTCTGTGAGTCAGACACCCTCCTGTTACCCAAATCATTGCCCTCTCGTTTCCACCTGTTCTGTTCATTTGGCAATTCACACACTAGGTTTTCTCTAAGAAGGGCGTGTGCTTATATTGTAGTTAAATAAGCCAACATTGCATTTCCAGCCCTGTCTGGTCAGAAATCATTTGACATTGCTTTGCGCCATGGGTTTCTAGTCCCTGCTAGCTAGACTGAGGACGGCCAGGTATTTCACCAATTATTCCAGGCTCCCCCCTGCCCAGCATGCCACCCTGGGTAAGGGAAATATTTAATGAAAAAGAAAATTAAGAGTATGGACAAATGAAACAAAATGAGATAACTTAGCTAATAAGATATTTAATTACATTAAAAATAATAATATTGCAGGAGAAGAAAAAAGACTTTCAGACATTTGTCTCCTTGACTACATGTAGCAAATCAGAAGTTCAAGTAGATATGCTATCAAAATGGAGGAAGCCGGGATGGCTCAGCGGGTTAATTGCTCGCTTTGCAGCCTCAGGGACCGATGATTGAATTCCTCCCCTAGCCTATGTGGACTCATGTGCTGAACTGGGGTGTGCATCCCATGCAAGAGGCCCCCAGCCCAGTTCCTGCCCTGTGCGGCTCCCATCTACCTGTGTGAAGAGAAACCATGTCGAAAACTGATGACATACAACTGTGGAGACAGCTCTGGGCCCTTCCCATTCTCTCTGTCTCTCTCTGTCTCTGTCTGTCAAAAAACAATAAAAAATAAATCTTAAAAAAAAATGCCCCCTCCCACCCCAAAGATGTCAGGGATGCATCCTGACAGCACTGTCATCTTCCAGTGAGGGGTCTGTCCCTGACAGACCATTGGTGCCAGCTGAACTGTCTGCAGATCCACATGTCTGCAGATAACCAAGGTCTCTCTCCCATTTATGTCACTTGCCAATTTTAGAAGTTCAGTGACATTATTATGGGCTGGCCCTGGCAGGACCTTAGATGTCTGCAGGATGACTTCTTATTGTTGAGATAGGCACAGGGACGCTGAGAATAGGGCCAGGGATGCAGTAAGGCCCACGCCTCCTAACGTGTTGCACACTGGGCGCCCTGCTCCCCTTGCCCTAGACCCAGCCCTGGCTAGACATGCCAAGGGCAACAGCAAGTTGACGAAAATGAAGAAACTAGATCCTGGGTCTCCTGACCCCTGATCCCATGTTCTTTGCCCACATTAGGCCCCTCCATACCGTTAGGCTCTTCAGGAGAAACCCCCGGTGAAGCTGGGGGTCCTAAGTGCAGCTGTCCCTTCTAAATCCATCATTAAGTGTTTTGTTTTTTCATTATTATTTAGGAGGTTGGGGGAGGGCAAACGTTAATCCAGGAGCCCACTTTCAGCTTTCTTGAAACCAGAGGTTGCAAAGTAGACTGCAGACTGTATTGCACCACAGATGAGTTTTTCCATCTTGTAGACCAGGCCTGGGCAGACATTTTCAGGGCGAGGGCTACTTCTCCAAGTGTCGCGGTCCACTGGCTATTTATTTTATTATTCACTCTGTCATCCCAAAATTGCTAGGCAGTCCACTAGTGGACCACGATTGACATCTGGTCCAGCCCTGACATAAAGCGTTTTAAAAACTGAAATTACCATTTCATATTTAAACCTTACAATGTGTTTTATAAAAGCCTACCTTTCCAGCTTTGAACTTTTAGCAGACCGGAAGCATTGGCAGCCCTAGGCCTCATTTCTGCATTGCGACAGTCAGTTGTGGCTAAAGTACACATGCCCTGCTTAGAATGGGGTGTGCGGACACCACTCTCCCACCACCTCCATGCTTTAAGTTAGCTGCCAGCCTAGGCAGGCCCTGCTGTAACCCATCCCAGCAAGCACACACTGCGTACTGGCCTGGTGCTGGATGCCAGGGCCAGTAAAGCTTTAAATGAGCAGGTGCTGTGGCCAATCACACTCTCTGGGCCAGAGCTTCCCAGAATAGTTGAATAGACAGTGTATGGACAGAGAACTAAGTGACACAGCGTCCAGGCCTCCCGACCTGAGCGAGGACACCACAGAGGCAAGCAGGATTCTCTTAGGCCCCACCTTCTGGGAAATTCTTCCCAAGAGTTGAACCAGCCTCCATAGTCCCTTTAATTTAAAGGACTTGTAATGGGGTTTATGCAAATGATGAGAAATAAGAGATGAACACCCCCCACCCAGTTTCTTGCTCCCCAGACTCCTGTGTCCACCTGTGTACTGAGCTCCTCCCTCATAGCCCACATTTAGAAAAGAGAGATTCAAAAGTTAAAGCAGTGGTGGGAATGAACCAGACGTTTAGGGTAGTTCTAATTCAGCCACACTCAGTGGGGACGGTGTGGCCTGACCCCGAGTCCCACTTGCAGGCACAGAAGAACAAGGGGGAAAAGTCCATTAGTGGTATAAGAAGAAGGCAATGGAAAGAAACTGACAGTCATCCTGATTCCCAGATCATGCTGTGCTCCCTCCCCTAGCTTGGGGTTGCTCTCCTAGCTGAGGGGTGCTGGCACTGGTCATTCATAGACACTGTCGGCCCAGTTCAGAAAACCCAGAGCTTAATCCCAGTGACAGTCTTTTCTTTACTTCTTCTGAGCCTCCTCTGGATGTGGAGCTAGATACTCTGATGAACAAATAATAATGCAATAATATATTCTACGCCATAGGCTCCGCTTATCCACGGGGATACATTGCAAGACCCCAGTGGATCGCCAAAACCTTGAATAGGACTGAACCCTATATATACTATGTTTTTTCCTAGGCATGTGATAAAGTTTTATTTATAAATTAGGCACAGTAAGAGATTAACAGTAACTAATACTAAAATAGGACAATTATAAGAATAATCTGTAATAAAAGATGGGAGCGTGACCGCTCGTTTCAGGGGATCCTTTGCTGAAGTCTTTCTGGCACAGCACACTGCCATCAATCTAACACGTTTTCTGTTCGCGTCTTCCACCCATAAATTTAATGCCTTTTCTGTCTATACTAAGCACTTATCATGCACTGTGGCTATAACTTTTGCAGTTTGAGGCATGACAGCAAAACTAGCACAAATTTCTTTCTCCCTCTTCACAATTTCACAGATGGAAGATTTGTTTTTACCATAGATTTTTAGCAACCTTAATACGATTAGTTTTCTCCCCTTATTCGAGAACTTTCACCTTTTCATGTAAAGGGAGCGCTTTACAGCTTCTCTTTGGCATATCTGAATTGCCAGCATCACAAATCTTGCACTTTCGGGTCATTAGTAAGTAAAATAAGGGTGACTTGAATGCAAGCACTGTGACACCGTGACAGGCGATCTGATGACGAGGCCAGCTACTAAGTGACTAATACACGGCTGGTGTATTTACAGCACAGGGATGCCGGACACTGGTGGGACGGAGCAGGAAGGTGTGAGACTTCACACCACGGAGAATGGCTCATGATTTAAACGTGATGAATTCTTTATTGTCTATTTCTAGAATTTGCTATTTAATATTTTTGGACTGCAGTTGACCACAGATAACGGACCTCAGAAAGCACAACTGCAGATAAAGGGAGGACTACTGTAAGAGGACAATGTTGAACAATTGTTAGTATAGTTACAAATATTTTATAACAGCTATTAATGGCCCCTGTGTATTTATTTATTTTTCTTGCATTTGCTGTCTTCTGGGCACTATGATAAGATCAAGAAATGCAGCATAAATCCTCCCCACAGCCCTGTGAGATGGATCTTGTTCGTTTCCTCATTTTACCAGCGAGGACACAGGCTGAGAAGAGTGGAATGACTGGCAGGAGAGACACTGGCGAATACAACTATCACATCCAACATCAAATCCAGTGCAAATATCTGCCTGATATCTGAGGCCCTGCACTTAGCCACTCTGCTACCAAAAAATTAAAACTTAAATATTTATTCCAAAACACACCAGAGCAACAATTACATGCATTAGTGAGCTTGCTGGCTCTAATAAAGGCCCAGAATCATGCAGGGACGACCGTTTTTCCTTTTGAAATGCTGCCCCAGAGGGCTCTCAGAACTCAACCTATGACCTCAGCTTAATCAGCCTCACATCCAGCTCCACAAAACCGCCCCAGACGTGGAGGAACAAGGCCAAGGGGCAGCTTGGGGGTGGCAGAGTCTTCCCATAGGACTGGCTGCCTTCCAACTTCACCAAACTGGGTGGTTTGAGGTTTCTTTCCTTATTGTCATATAGAAGCAGTGGTCCCAAACCCTAGGCTAGTTATGTGGGATGAAGGAGATACTCCATAGTTAGTCAGGATGCTCATTACAACTGAGGCTGAAGAATTGTCCTGTACTGTTTCGCTTTCCTCGGCCTCATCTCCAGAACCTCCCACAAGCCCAGCACATAGTAGGTAGTCAGGTAAAACACATGCAACCAAATCAAGGTGAAATGCATTAACTGACTGGAGGCCCACCCTGCCCCCATCCCCAGATTCTCCATTCTGTCTTGGCCCTGATCAGAACTAAGGTGGTTGTCCTAGGATTATTTTAATTATTGAACAATGTAATATTTTACTGAAACAGCACATTTCTCACATTACTGTTATTGTTGGGTTTTGGTTTTTTTTAGTTCTCCAGCTAAATGGTATTTTTTTTTCTTATTAACAATGAACAAAATTAAAGTGCAGGGAAAATTGGTGTTTTCCAGCAGACAAGACTCGTTTTCACTTATTTACAAAATGTTACACCTGAGTTTCTCTGGGAAAGGCAAACACTTTATTTTTTCAACAGACTTTGGAATCAATGTTTAGTCAACAGAACTTTCAATATAGAACTGTCATGGCTTAATGAAAGTCTTAAAATATCTCCAGAAAAATACTTTTGGGGTACTGTGCTGCAAACTGTGATTTGTTCAGGCAATCGGGATTGAAATTGCTCTTTGTAGAAAGCACCAGTGACTTCCATTCAGCACCCAGAACACTGGGAAAGGATTGGGGTTTCCTATAAATGCTCATTGTACCATACCACATACCCCTCCTTCAGAGTCGCCCAGACTTGAAGTTTCATCATAGTCACATTCTTAAAATGACTAGCTTGGTATTGAGAACATCAGCTTAAGGGAAAAGTAGATATTTCTTTGAGATGTAAGATAATTTTTTCTACTTAAATAAGCAGCACTTTAATAAGTCAGGTAACCAGGGTCTGGGGAAATCTAATGGTTCCCGTTTGATTCCCTTTTCCTGTTAACTAAAGGCTAATTTAGACTTGCGTTAAAATGTATCGGCATGTGTTCCTGGGTTAAAAGGCTATTGCAAAGATCACTGAATTGTTCTTCACCAACAGGGGATCTCAGATAGGTAGGATTCCCGTTTTCAATTTCTCCTATGAGCAGCACTTAGGTAGAATCGGGTAATGGAAGGCTTGCTGTCCCCAGGGGCTGCAGGCTCCGGCTGCCCGGTCTCCAGGCTGAAATTCTGGCTTGACACACGAAGTTCAGGAGCATCCTTTTGGTTTTTGCTTTGTCTCACCTAAAACAAAATGGAAAAATCGCTCTTTGTCTTTGAAAAAAAGATCCCAGAAGGTTTTTCTCTCAGGGGCAAGACTAGGAGGCCAGTGGGGAAAGGCCACAGAGCTGCCACATGCATGCGGGGATCAGTTCACTCCCCGACTGGAACTTCTGCACTGATTTGCAAATGTGCCTCTCGCCAGCGGGCAGCTGCCAGCAGTGGCTCTGGTGCCCAGGATTTGAGCGTGTTCAGTGTGTATCTTGTTCCACGAGCAGCTCTCATCTCATGGCTCTCGTGGGTCTCCAGACCAGGGGATCATGATCCCCTGAAAGAGCCAAAACTGCCTTTTGCTGCTGCTGTCACTTGTATGCAGGATGTGAGGTATCAGATGGCTTGGCTGACCTGTGGCCAAGAGTCCATGACTGCAGAACTGGGCCCTGAAAGCCAAGGTCCTAGGAACTCATGCAGGAAGCTGACCTCCTCCTGTCAGGTGGCTTTATGGTGGAGAGGGTGGCGTGGGGAGGCCCATGGAGAAGCAGAGCATCGTTGTGAGCTTCCCCTGAGCTCCTGTCTCCTCTCTGCACTCAGCAGCAGGGGATGGTGAGCGGGAGCAATGAAGGGAATATGATTCCATTTCTCCAAGGTCACATTGGGACTCATCCTAGAGAAGCCCTAGCGAGCCCATTCTCCTTTGACTTATAACTAAGTCAGAGGACCCCCACCATGGCCCACAGGTTAAACGAAACCTGCAGAAAAAGGATTTGGCTTTTTTAATTATTCTGATCTTTACAGTGTTCAAAAAAAAAAAGAATTAGTTGCCAACGTTTAAAACTCAGGTGATTTTCTTTAAAAGTGTATAACTTGAACTTTCCCTGAATTTCTGGGCTGTAGGCCCACTCTGACTGTGATGGTCTACACAGCACTGTGTCCAGCAGGACTTTCAGTGACAAAGGCAGTGTCCCATCTGTGTTCCACACGTGATAGCCACTAGCTGGTTGTGACTCTTGACCACTTGACATGTGGCTACTGCAAGTGAGAGACTGAATTTTTAGTTCCATTTCATGTCCATTGATTTAAATTTAAATTGCCACATTCAGCTCATGGCACCCTTATTATACCGTGCAGGTTTAGAGCTGAGTGGTGGACACCCCATTGGGACAGGACCTGCCCTCTGCAGACGTCCCCAGCTCCACCAGCCCAGCTTTCCTGCCAGCCCGGCTCCGAATCTCTGGGGCCACCTCCCATGCAATAAGCAGCACGATGTTCAAGCAGTGTATTTTCCAAAACCCTCCACTGTGCCCTTTCTCTTAACTTAAATATCTGGATCCTACTCCCCTAAGAGACCCATGTTCATGGAAACCCAGGAATATACCTGGTAATTAGAAAGCCATGTTCCACCAAAGTGAAACCGGCATAATTAGTTTCCTGATCCAGATCGTTCTCTTCCCTCAGCCTTGCAAATGACTTCCACAAAGTCAACTGGTGGGAAAATCGCTCCGCTGTCTGGACCCATTTCTGCTCCATGCACAAGCTGGAGATGTGGCCGCCAGTTAGGGAAGCCAGCCCGCTAACCCACAGCAGCTGAGCCAGGTGTCTGCACACAGAGAAAGAAAAGGAGCCGGCCGCGTAACCCATTTCAAATGCTGCACAGTGGGAGCTGCTGGCGACTTTCCGAGTTTGGCCAGATGTCCTGTCTTTATACAGATCTGGGCCTTCACAGTCCCTCCCAATGCGGTCTGGAAAAACTATTGCCACCCCAGAAAAGTGACATTTTAAGACCAGTACCAGCCCAGTTGGAATCAAGGAGGCAAACTATAGACTGGAAGGACCCTGGAGGTGCCCAGTTCCCAGCACTTCATTTAAAGCAAAAGAAACCCACCCAGAAGGTTAAGTGGCTTGCCCACGGCTGTAGGAAAATTTCAGGGAAGAATTTGGCAAGAAAATACATCTATTGGCTCTTTCTCTTATGCTCTATAGGAGCATGTACCTTTCCCCTACATCAGCAAGCGGGAAGCAAAAATTAGTAAACACAGCATCTATGTCCCGCCATCCCATCACCCCTCAACCACCAGCATGTTGCCAGAGGGAGCATCTTCCATTCAGCATGGGGACCACACCCTTTTATTCTAGGGCAGGGGAGACAAACCTTTTGGCGATTGAGTGCCAATGTTTATGAAATAAGAGTATACTCGCTCGACTCGCGTGCCAACCCATCGAGTGAGATAGAGGTATCGATTATTTTTATGTCTATAAGAGCATAAACAATAATTTTTTAAATGGTATTCACAGCTCCGCGTGCCGAAATAATTGCTCCGCGTGCCACTTTGGGCATGCATGCCATAGGTTCGCCACCCCCGTTCTAGGGCCTTCTTTCTAGTCCTGCGGCCACTGCTTGAGGGCTGATCACCGCCTTGCCCAGTAGGTTGCTGTCCAGTCAGAGAGCAATCTAGAAAGAGATGGACATTCACACCAGTGATCCGGCCACCGGTGCTGGCCAGAGCCCCATGAGTAAGACACTAGGGGCCCCAGCTGTCCTTGAACCCCAATAGCCCAAGGTGTAATGCAGCCACCTCCCTGAGAGACTTCCTTACAGACAGTGGAGGGTAAAAGCAGGTCCTCCGGGCATCTCAGCCCACGTATGGAGCCTCCGACCCTATGCAATTTTTCTGCTCACGGCTCTGGACTGGCTCAGCTCTGAACTGTGCATGAGACGGCTTGTATATGGAGCCCCAGAACTGATGAGTGGCATGCAGAAACGAACAGGGGCGCACCTGCCGCGCGGAACACAGGTTTTCCCAGAAACAAAACTTCTGGGACGTCTGCCCCCGAGTAATGGCAGTGGGGAAGGAAAGCACCAAATCCTTTGCAGCCGTTTAAAGATCGCGCATTGGAACAGGGGGTTCCTGGAGCGTATCTCAGCTGGTGACAGTTCTTTAGGAGATGCAATATGGAGGCAAGGCTTTAACCTCATGTCCCCACGGTGCCATCAAAACACTTTGATCACATACATATGTGTTAAACATATATATATATATATATGTATATATATATATATGTATATATGTATATATGTATATATATATATATATATATATATATAATTCAAATTGTTAAATCAATCTGTTCCATTCAGAGACCAGAAACTGGCACCTGCAAGCCAGCCCCAGCTCCCAGGGACGTTCCATTGTGACTTTTGTTCCTTAAGGTGACTTAGTCACCCCTATCAACAAAGCAGGAGGCTTCCCATAAGAATTCTGGGTGTCTGACTTTCCCTTTAAAACAGGAGCATCTGGTATCACTGTGCCCACATCCCGGTGTAGCAGAGGTCCTCTGGCCTGAGCCGTGACGGTCCCGGGCAGCAGAGTCGTGTGTACTGCAGCCCCGCATGGCCCACGCACTTCACCAGACAATTGAGTTTGTACTCCCCATCAGCCCAGAGCACTGTGCAGAGTGGAAATTCATTTTTATCTAAAGGTGCCAGAAGCATGACCCTTCACATTTTGAAACCCATCCATCTATTCTGTAAATATTTATTGAGTCGTCCTATGTGCCCAACATGCACGAGGCCCAGCCCACTCTGTAGGGCGCCAGGCCGGTGTGCTGTCTGTCCTCTCGGAGTGTGCACTTCAGTGGGTATTTATTTAAACTTTCCCCCCTTCCTCCTCTCTTACGGGGCCAGACGTCAAATGCAGCTGATGTGAAAACTGTCCATTCCTCCCCCGCTCACCTACAAACTCCTCGTCCAGTTATGTAAGACGGAGGTCCTTCCTTCATCCTCAGCCCATACCAGACATCCGGGCACATGGGAGCTGCCTGGCTTCAGAACAGGGCAGCGGACAAGACTGAGTGTCCCTGCTCCCAGTTTACAGATGATGAAATAGAATTAGGGGACTGAGGCCATCTCATTCACGTTCTTGTGGAAGGTGCATTTTACAACTAAATTGGTCATTGGGAGGCAGTTGAATCATTCTGAGTCACCGCTCGGCCGTGTCTGTGGTGTTCTCAGCACATGAGGAAGGAATCTGGGGACCAAGGACATGGGAACATCATGAATACATGCACCGCCGGCTGCTGACTGAGTGAGGGTGGGCTTTGACCATGCCTCTTTCCCTTCTGATCTCCCACGTTTGACACTTATCTTGGAGGCATCTTTTGTGGTGGCTGTTATTGTTCTTTGATACTGAGGCTCTGCTGGGTGACAGGAGATGAGCTTCTGCCTGTCACAAGAGGGATACTGTGTCATAAAGGAAGAACTGAAGACAAGCCCTTCTGTAAAGGAATCCATAGCATCAAAGGCCCAACTTGGCAGCTGATTGTTTTTATTTATTTCTGTAGGTTTTACATGACACCTGGAGACCATTTAAAATGTTCTTTGGCGGTAAGAGCTCTGTGTTTAAAAATAACACTCACCCAGTGCCAAATCATTTTAGAGTCGGGTACAAATATTGAGACAAAAACCCCAGCTGTTATTGCTTTGGCTGCTAATTTGAGGTGTCAAATGAGAGCCCGACTGCTATACGTCAGTGAGTAAGGCCCCTTGTGAGATCATTATGTTTCCTAACAGTTGAGAATAATGGACTAATCAGTGCGGCATCAGTTGTTTTCATTATATGCCCACACAATGGTTATGAGCTTTAATTTAAACGGTCCGCAGGGAGATCAAGGAAATGAGTGATAGGCAGCACCCAGGCTGGTCCAGGAAAGCAAGTAATGTAAGAGAGGTGCCTTCTCACCCTCCTCGCTCCTCTCTCCCTCTGCATCTCATTCCTCCGGCCCCATCTGCCCTCATGAGACTCGTTGCCTGCTCCAAACAGGCGAGATGAGCTTTGCTTAAGGAGCAGATCTGCAGTCTCGACTCTTCAGGGTGTTCTTAAAACTTCCAGTCAACCAAGCCAGGAGGAAGGGTGGCTTTTGGCAGCACTTACACTTCTTAGTCAATCTTTGACCTTGGAAGGCTCTGAGACATAATAGTGCTCTGTTCCCTGTCTCCTCCGACTCCGCCCCCACGCTCTGTGCTGAGCTTTCTGTCCTTGGACAGGAGGAGGGTCTGGTAATGCTGTTGCTTTGAACAGCCTTGGCAGAGAGGCCAGCAGCACGGTCCCTGCCACAGCCAAGTCAGTGAAGGCTGAGCTCACCGTTAACCTACATGACTCACGTCCACCTTGGGAGGGAGATCGGCCAGCGGCGTCTTTCGGAAGACAATGCTGTAGGAGACAGTTGCACGGAGGTTAAAAGTCCAGGCCCTGGTGTGTCACACTGTGAATATCGGCCCTGTAACTCCATGGCTATGTGATCAGGGCAGAGGTCATTGATCTTTCTAGAATCCAAAATGGAAATGATCATGGTTTCCCGGGGTTGTTGGGAGAATTAAGTAAGATCATGTGTGCAGTGCTCAGCCACTGCGGTTTCAACACAGCTTAGAGTGCTGGCCTATGGGCACGCACACTTATGAGTACAAGTCAGGTCATCCCCAGGTCACCTTACAAAGACATCCTCTTGCCGTGGCTACTGATAACTCATCTCAAGTTTCCTTCCTGGGAACATGAAGGAGGGAACGGTCTTATTTATCTAGACTTAAGGGGATGTCAGTATGCCTTGAGACAGGGCTGAGTGGGTCATACCATCTAACCAAAGGTCTGTATCTGCACCTGCATGGCGGGGAGAAGAGAGATTCCACGGGCACTCCAGGAAGGTTGGCATTCTGGGACACTACACTGGCACTTACTGTGGGTGCCTGGCTTTGCAATTATGAGATACATGCTCACAGATAATATTGCTGCATTAGAGCCAATTACATAGTGTTATGGACACACACCACACAGATTACACCCACAGCCAGGAAAGCACAGAGTGATAAAGCGATGGCCTAATCGGAGGAGACAGAGGAAAATGTCAGCCTTATTAAGGTTGCCAGGGTGGCGTGGCTGCGGCTGGACTTAGCTCCTCCAGACCAAAGATGACTATCTTGAGGGATGCAAGGAAAAGCCATGCTTTTGCTCTCAGCAGAGGATCACATGGAGCCAGGATAGACACCAACTTGGAGCTCTCCAAGGGTGATTACAGCCACCGCCATTGAACTTGGGCCTCCTCCTAAGCAGGAAAATGCTGCCCTTCCATGCTTAGGAAAAGGCCTTATTCCTAGCCTTTTTCCTCGTTCGGTTGTTTTCCAACATGCTCTAGCTAGTATGGGAGTCCTCTGGAGGGTTCATTAAAACACACAGGCTGGGACCCCGCCCCCAGAGTTCTTGATTCAGTATCAGGGAGGAGGGGAGGACTGGGGATATGTATGTATCTCTGACAAGTCTCCAGGTGGTACCTCAGGTCTAGAGACCACACTTTCAGGACCACTGCCCAAGTTTATTCTTTACCCAACCAACCCACAATGGGTTCACCTGCCCTAACTCTTAAGCAGAGCCTTCTCCTCAGCCCTGAACATAGTACAGGTTCCAGGAGCATGGATCCTCCTTCCCAGGTTGGGCAGGGACCGTGGTGACTAGAGTTAGGCCACCTACTTTTGAATCCCGGCTCTAACACTTGCCACCTGGGCTTTCCTGCCAATGGTTTTTGTTTTGAAGTTTTGAAACCCTCTGACCTAACCTTCTCTTCTGACAGAGCAGTTATGCGACTTGCCCAGCACATTGCATTGAATCACTGGCAACGGCAAGATGAGGACTGCCCAATTCTAGAGCAGCCAGGGGTCCACAAACATGGTCTATGAAAAGCCAGTTAGTAAATATTTTAGGCTTTCAGGCCATATGCTCTCTGTCACAGCTACTCAGCCATTGGAACATGAAAGCAGCCATAGACAGTAGATAAACAAATGGGTAGAACTTCAGTTACGAAAACAGGCCACGTTGAATGGGATTCGGCTTGTGGGCCTGTAGTTTGCTCACACCTGAAACAGACCAGAATGTGCACCACTTCCTTCATCATTCATCATTCATCATTCCTGGGAAGCCCTCGTCTCACCACAGTTCCCCAGTATTTCTCTGAGGGGCACAGGAAAGCACAAACTTTTCCAGGGTACTGAGGTTCGGTTTATGTTCTGTAGGGACAGCAGGAAGTTCACTAACCCCCTCGTGCCCTTGAATAAAAGTTTAATGACCACTTTTTAGTGCTCACGATCAAGAAACTGTGATCCATTGGTGGAAGTGCATTGTCCAAATAGATCATTTTTATATGGAAAATGATCCTTTTTTATTAGGCACTTACGCTCCAAGTTTGATAAAACAGAAGAGAAAGTACACAGTATACAGGTCAAACTCAGCCTCAATAACATAGTATTTATAATGGGAAAGGGCTTATAAAAGTGAAATGGGAGGTAGGTGAACTCTTTTTCATCCCATGAGGGGAAACTGCCTTATTTGTAGTTCATACTGAAATGCCTATTCTGTAGCTTGTGGTGGTGCAAAAGGGGAAGCCAGACAACCCTGAAGTTTTATGTAGTTAAGTTGATCCTGAACTTAAGCTTAAAGCCTGATGAAAAATGCTGAATTGAGAGCATTACTTGGGAAAAAACCTCAAGCCTGGGTGACTTGGGTAAAGCATAGTTTCTCAAAGTATCTGCAAAGGAGCAGAGCGGTGAGGACGGAACTAGACTCTGGAGCTGGCAAGTCTTCCAGAACAGGGAGGTCAATAGGATGAGGTTGATGAGGTCACCATAGCTCAGTCAGAGCCAGCCATTCAGCGGGGGTGGGCGTGGCCCATGGTCAGACTGAACCAGTTCTTTTTCTGTTGGCGAATTTTTAAGGAAGTTTATAGAGCCATAGGAGGCTTGCGCGGTTATTTCTAACTTTGGGTCCCTGAGTGGAGACAACAGACACTATCAATGTGGAGTAACAGACTTGCCCTGAGAACAGGAGGCTGTGCGTAAGTTGGGAGAAACAGTGATGTAAAGATAGAACAGCAAGGCCTGACTCCTCTGGGAATTCATGTGTGATGCTGGGTAAGTCCCTTGCGTCTTGGAGCCTCAAATTGCTTCTCTATAAAATGGGGATAATTCCAACCTCAAATGAGATGACTGTGAAGGTGTATTGTAAACTATAAAGGACTAAAACAAGCTACAGCAATAATCACTCATCATTATTGGCCAACCCTATGAGGCAGGCAGTGTGCTAACAAGTATGCTTTCCGTGTCTTATTTCAAGTGCACGGTGGGAGGGTGGCTAGTGCTGCACCAAAGACGTCCATGTCTTCATCCCAGAAGCGTCTGACTGTTACCTAGTATGGCAAAAGGGACTAGGCAGACATGACTGAGTATTCTGAGAGGGGCAGGTGACCCTGGATGACCTGGCTGGGCTCTACATGTCACCACAAGGGTCTTCATTAGACACAAATAGGAGGTCACAGTGAACAACAGGAGAGGGGACAACAGAAGTAAGGGCTGGAGTGATGCAAGAAAGGAGCCAGAGCCAGGGGCTACGGGGGCCTCTGCAGGATGCCGAAGTCGTGGGGCAAAGTCTCTTCCTGATGCCTCCAGACACAGTCCCATGCACCCACTTTAGACATCTGACCTCCAGGCCACTCGGTTATTGGTAGTCTGTTCCAGCAGCAAGATAGTGACTACGGGCATCATTCCTGGAGTTAGGTCTCTTAGGACTCCATATCCTGGTACCACCACTTGCTTCCTCCAGGCCATGAAGATGAAAACAAAGTGCCTGCTTCGGGGGCTGGTGGGAGAACTTAGCCCAGTGCCAGCCTGACACACAATAAGCTCTTGGTTAACATTGACAGTTACTCGTATATCATTTAATCACCACTAAGGCTGTAGGAGATCAATGCTCTTATTATCTCCATGTGACAAAGGAGGAAGCCTGGTAAGATGAAGAAAACGTTCTTACTCCTGGAGACACAGGCTATACCAGTGGCAGGGCCAATATCTGAACCAGGGCTCCACCTTTAAGGCCTGGGCTCACCAACTCTGCTTCCCTGTGTAGGGGCTGTGACAATGGCACCTCCGTCATTTGATGCTTAGGCGGGGGCACAGGAACCAGCTAGCGCACAGCGCTCCTGCACCAGCAGAAGCCACCAAGCCTGGAAATGCCATAAATCTGTTTGTTAGGGACACCAGGACTCCAGCTGCCATGGAGACCAGTGTCCGAGAGGTTCCCAGCCCTCTTGACAGCCCTGGGCTGGCCAGCCCCGCGCAGCGAGTCATGCGAGTCTGAACGCTGTGTTTAGTCATTTTGGGCCTAGAATAATTTCTATTATCGTAAATGTTTTATAGCCCTCATTATGGCTCACATTTAAATATCAGTGTAGTAATACATTAATAAGTCATCGCTGCCAGACACTGCCGGATGCAGTTAGAGTCGAAGGCCTGCTCAGAACTGCACTGTCTGTTCAGCTCAATTAGGGCTGGCTGTGAGCGCAACCTGATGTTCCGTGGCTGGGCATGGTCAGAAGGAAGCCTCTTTCTACAAAGGCATCTTGCTTTTGAGAGTTAAGGAGGATGCTCGGGTTTTCAGCTGGTAGTGAATCCACAACCCTAACTAGGCGTGCCCACTAGGAGCCCAGAACTCTGGGCTGGATAGGAGAGGAAATGAAGGCACGCATTTCTAATCTGGTCCGATGGGAGTGACAGGTTCTTCAGCCCCATCTGGTGAGATGTTCTGAACACTTCTTGAGTGGGTGGAGATAGGATGGATTCACACACACACACTCATAGGAAAGAGAAGCCACATAAAACAAAATAGTTCCACAGGTTCAACTTCATAAAATGCAAAGTGTCTGCGCTGGTGCATTACTGAAGTTGCAGAGTGGGCAGAAGCAGGCAACGTACATTCAGTCTGTTCCTTTTCACCACACTAGGTGCCTAAGCAGTGCCAGATGCATGGTAGGTGCACAATAGCTATGAGAGGGAAGGACGAACAAGGATTAGGTTCCATGCCTTCATACAAACGGATTTCCTTCTGGACTTATTGGCCAAATGCCCAGTAGGCTGGGGGCAATTGAGGAACAGCCTGAAGTGAGGGGGGGTTGCCCACTGGAATCCTTCTGTGAACTAGGGTCCGCAGGGGCTAGAGGAAAAATCTGGAGGAGAAATCCCCTTGGTTGGGGAGCTATGGGGGCCACTGTGTGCTGGAGGAAGCTCTGTTTCTGTTTCTATGGGGATTGGGGAGGGGGAAACAGGAATGGCCAAGGCTAGGTTGTCCCCACCGATGTCAGTGAAACAGTAGCCCCCATTTACTGAGTGCCTGCTGTGTGCCACACCTTTTACCAGCCTAGAAGGTGGCACCATGACCTGCCTCCTTCAGCTCATGAAGAACCTGTGGGGAAGAGATGCTGATCGTTTGCCCAAGACCATAGAACTAGGGCATATATGAGTTGATTTGACCACATGTGGACCAGGTCATGTGGCTGAGGTAATTCACTAGATAGAAATGTTAGAGGGCATTTTAAGAGGAAGATCATGTGTACACCAAGAGCCAAAGGCAAACGGAAAGAAGACTGTTGAACAATAGAGGTTTCCAAGGAAAGGCTTCTTCCTGGACCAATGGCAGACCTGTAAGTGAGTTAGAGGAGTTGGGCTGGAGAGAGGGGCATCTGATGCGATCGTGGGACGAGCACAGAAGAAGCACAGAGGCACAAGGGACCAGCATGCAGGAGTGGGCCGAGGGCTGTGCAATACAACTCCCGCTCTAGGCATGCCCAGCGAGGCAGGTGTGGGGCCAGGGAGCCGAGCACAAGGCTCAGCCTTGCCATGTATGGTCGCTTCCCCGTCTGGCTGGGCCCTGAAGTAGCTGACCAGGAGAGGCCCTCCTGCTATGTACCGTTGCCTTCTCTGCAGATGGCTTCCGTGCTTTCCTTGAACTTCCATAATAGGTCCCTGTAGAAGGGTAAGCCCAGAGCTGTACTTAGTTAGCTGCATCCCGATTTCATTCTTCGGCAGCCTTATTTCATTGTGGTCCATTTATGGAGCTCACATCTCTTTCTTTCCTTTTCACTTACAAAGATACCCAGTCAGTGCTAACGTTGCACCATAGGAGTTCTCATCTGTGGTCACGGGGAGGCTCAAGAAAAAGGAGACTTAATTCCTGTCCTCACGGAGCTCATAGACTCACTTAAGATAAGTAAGATGTGCTTCAAGAGTCCGAAGATGTCTGGAAAATCCTGACAGAATAACCTGTGCCCACGGCATCTTGTTTGAGTCACATCCCAGGACAATGCAAGGAGTTAGGAGCATGGTAGCGCTGGGTTTAAGTGCCATCTCCAGAACTCAGCTGAGGGTTCTCAGAAATACCACTTTACCTCTCTGTAGCTCAGCTTCCTCATCCATAACACGGGGTAATACCTACGTGGTAGGGTTATGTGTTACTAAGCAAAATGATGTATTTCTGTTTCCTTCTCTCTACAATGAGGACAATAATGTGTAGGTGGTATTATAGGTGTGAAAATTAGAGATACTGTACTGCAGCACCCAGCACATAAGAGGATTTCAGGAAGTGATGTTCTAGGTCCAGGTGGGTGGCTAAGAACTGAGAGGGCAGTGAGGGAGAAGCGATCCACCCGACAGCAGGAATCGTGGCTGCTCTGATCATCTGCAGGTCCGCCCACCGGCCCATGGCTGTGGCTTCGTGGTCCCTTGGGCAGTCACATCCATCCCTCCCGCACTTTCATAAGCATCCTGGTGCCCCCCTGCCGCTCCCCTGCTAACCATTTCCATTTTTCCTGATCTCTACAGCACCCTCAACAACAACAATATCAGCCGCATCCTGGTCACCAGCTTCAACCACATGCCGAAGATTCGGACTCTGTGAGTATGATCCCTGCGTCTCCCCACACCGCTCCCCACCGTAGGCAGCCCCAGTGCGGCCTCTAAGCTGCTTGGAAAACCTGCAGTGCTGTCACGTGCCAGGTGGTTCCTCTACCTAAATACTGCCTCCTGTTGCTACTAAGGGGGTGTTGGTGAGCGGGGGCCAACTGGGGGGAGGGTCACGTTGCTGTCCGTGGTTCTCCCCACATTCTGCAGCAGACTCATTGCCCTTCACCCTGGGCGTTCTCCTGGATTGTGGGAATGAATCTTCTTCGTATTTTTCATCTTGATGAAAAAGTCTATTAGTGTTATGTTGTCACAAAACATGTAGAACCAGGACACAATGATTCACCATTTCCTTGGCTCATGTCAGGTACCCTTGGCAATTCTGTCATATCGCCAATAGTTACAATTGTTTTCCCCTCTGAGAACAGTAAAGGACAGGGAGTCTTAGTCGCTCCTTGTGCCCATCCTCCCAGCCCCTACCCACCACACTCCCGTGCTCACCTGCATGCTGGATGATACTCTGATGCTGGATTGTGGTCCCTTGGTTCCTTATCTTTCATGTTTGGGTGCGTTCAAGCTTTCCAGGGTGTGTACGCAGGTAGCACATCTCCCCATTACATCCCATAGTGCGAGCAGGTGGCATGCCCTTATTACCTGGGGAGTTCCCCGTTCTCTTATGACTTAGCCAGAAACCTGTTTGTAAACTTCTCTACGAATGGACTCTGGGCCTTTCCAGAGAGGTTCGTACTCACGCTTTTCCTGTGTTGGTGGAGCCTCCATGGTGTTTGCATCATGGTTGTAGTGGGGAGCCAGCCCCCAAGAGCTTTCAGCCAAACACTTTGAGGGCCCAGGCAAAGGGCCGGGGTTCCTGCTTTGGCCGGCACTGGCCCTAGACCCTCCATTTCTTCCTCTGTGAACAACGGCAGTGGTGAGGAGCAGAGGAGCCTGGATACGTAAAGTGCCTGGCACGGAATAGACAGGAACTCGTATTCATTGTTTCTTATCATCATCATCACCGTAACACTATTCAGCCAGAAATCTGGACTGAAAGCCCCAAGCAACGAGCTTAAGCAACATGGACCCCATAGAGGTATGAAAATGGGTAGAGGCAGCGTTTCCCAAAGTGGGGTCCCTAGACCGGTAGTGTCAACATCACCTGGAACTTATTAGAACAGCAAATTTTCAGGCCCTAGCCCAGACCCTTGGAATCAAATCTGGGGAGGTGGGGCCAGCTGTCTGGTTTTAGCAGGCCCTTGGGGAGGTTTTGATGCTCATGAAATCTGATAGCCCTGGCCTTTATCTCAGGCGAGAATGGGACACCTTACAAGGAAACAATACAGAGTACCCTGAGAAGGACACAGATTGGGACTCAGGCAAATCTGAGTTTAAATGCAAGTTCAACCACTTACTCTGGGCAAGTTTCTTCATCTCGCTGCCCTTCAAGGACAGCTAGTTAGCAAGTGCTTGCCTCAGACCTGCTGGGAGAATGCAGTGTGCGAAGGTGTAAAGTTGTGGTGTGCACTAGACAAATATTATGAAGAGTAGCAATCTGAGCCCAGCTTCCATCATTGTTCCCCAATTCTTTCTTATATTGTAACATAATTCGGCCAAGGAAGTCCATTCTTTTTCCTCCCTCTCAGCATGGAATGGTGCAATAATGGAGTTTAAGGAAAAACCTTTGGGTTGTGAAAGACCTCTTCAGAGTCCCCAGCATACCACCAATGGGCTGGGGAGGAGTTGGGCCCAGTGGCCTGGCCCCGGGTCCTGGGCCTGTGTCCACAAGGGGGTTGAATAGAAGAAATGTGGCGCTTGCCTACAGACATCAGCAGCTTGGCTCCGGGGGCTGCTCCCCTGTGATTTCCACTTCCTCGCTTGTTTTCAGTTTAGGGGCAGCAGTAACAGAAGCTGGGCTGGGTCCCCAGAAGGGGGGATGTCTAG
The DNA here is from genome assembly GCA_004027555.1 of Craseonycteris thonglongyai. Taxonomy (NCBI): domain Eukaryota; kingdom Metazoa; phylum Chordata; class Mammalia; order Chiroptera; family Craseonycteridae; genus Craseonycteris; species Craseonycteris thonglongyai. The sequence continues at coordinate 42,885 of PVKE010007963.1, forward strand.
GTCTGGATTTGGGGTGCATTATTTGTGTGTCTGGGATAGAGAAGAGGATGGGAGAGTTGCTTTCTCCTTGTTTCTGTTGTCATTCTTCCCTGTGGTCCTGACCACTCATCTGATGAGTTCAAATCAATGAATCAATCTCGTCTGTTCTCTTTGCTCCCTGCCTGGTGCCATTTTCTCTTTGGTTTAATTTCAGAGATGGCTCTGTATAGAACTCCCCGGAGACCCGCGCTGACTAATCCCCCTTCACTGTAATTAAAGTGGTGGGGGTGGGGGCCGGTGCTGGAGAAGAGGAGAAGGGAAGTCATAAATGGGATTTCTAAAGGAAAGCTTTTATATTGAATTCAGAAAGCCACATTTTATAGAAAATGAACACTGACCCTCTCTAAAAGGATTTGCGGGAAATTTAATTTAGCGTCTGTGGCTAAAAGGCACCTTTTACAAATTGGCCTTTGTATTCATTCACCTTGTCTTCTGTAAAGGTGGGGTAGCCAACTTGGAATATGGTGTTTCCCGCCAGCAGGAGGGTTCAGGACACCGTGCAGGAAGCTCCTTGCCACCTTGATGCTTTGGTGTCATAATTCGCCGTGAGGGCAGGACCATGGGTCCTGAAGTCACAATAACAATAACAGCAAACTTTGCTTCTATGGTTCACAGTGTGCCAGGCCATGTGCTAAGCACGTCTCCTGAATCCTTTCAATCCTGAAAACATCCCTAGGAAGAAGGGCATCATTCATGTCACCATCGTATTTAGGTGTTAATAATGGAGCCCAGGGTTAGATCCCTGCCCAAAGTCAAAATCAGAAAGGGCAGAGCCAATGTCAGCTTTGGGCAATGTGACATGAGACCCTGAGCAGAAACAAAAGCAGGAGAGCATGCTTCAGATGCCCCGAGGAAGGGGAGCGCCAAAGGGCCACTGGAGGCCACCCTGTCCCCATGTCATTGTCCTCCCGACTCACCAGAAGTGTTGACAGTGAAATCATTTCCCTTCTCACTCCAGTGTCCAGGCTCGTGTTTCTTTGTGAACTTGATCATTCTCCTTTTGCTGTTCGCATTTGAGGTGATATTACTCAATTTGATCTCCCAAACGTGATATAAAAGGCAGCTTGAAAGAGCCAGCCTTGACTCCCAGCATTTCTGGGGGCTAAAATTCCAAGAGTGCGGAGCCCATCAACTGCCCCAAGCTCCTGACAAGGGCCTTCATGTGGTTTCCACATCATTTTGGGTGACTTCTTTTCCATGGTCCCACTTGGAAGAGGAGAAATTCCTGCAAAGATAGAGAAAGGAGCAGGGACCGTCTATAGCAACGGTACAAAGAGAGGCGGCTCGAGGCTGGCAAGTGGGAATTGAGGAAGAATCAACCTAATACAATCTGCCAAAGGGGGACCTTTGACATTTTGATTATCTCAGAAATTAATCCTCTCAGTAAGGATCTGACTTACCTAAACCTCGTTTTGGTTCTTCCATTGATCTCTTACCCCTGATTGGAACTGACGGGAATGTGTCCACATTGATCTGCCGCACAGGTCCACGCTCGTTGCTTCTGAGTGAATCCTGATGCCCTCAGTGTTCAGTCCTCACTGCCTTTCCTGAAGAAAGCCAGACTCACATTCAAAGGCCCAGCTTCTCCAGGCACGTGAAAGAACTCCAGCACCTCAGCCAGTGCGTGCCACCAGCCTGCCTCTGCTCCGCTTGTCACTACAGCTGTCCCACTGATGCCATTTTCCTCGGCAGCCTTTATACCCCAGGGTGTATGCCTGGCCATGGCATCCTCTCTCTTTCCCTCTCTCAGGACAGCTCCCTAATGAGTCAGGAGACAGACCATTGTCGCTCATGCTGCAGTTTCCCCAGAAGGCCTAATGTGGAAGGGTTTTGCTTTCTCCTCATGTTCTTTGGGAAAGAGGAACCAGCTGCAAGTTTACCCCCAGGCCCCCTCTTAGAACTGAGGTTCTTCCACCTGGTTAGGATTTTGCCGCCCTGGCCCCCTCCCAAATGTCACACCTCTTTCTGGAGTGCCTTCAGCAGCACAGAGAGTCTGAGCTTTGAAACTCAAGGGGGAGAATTACTTGGGGCCCATTATAGGCATTGTGTCTTGGGCCTAGGAGTCTATCAAAATGTGTTAAACTGAAAATGCTGGCTGTGGGATACAAGAAGAAAATTGCAACATCGAAATTAATCATTTAAAAACAAAATCATAAAAATTCTTTCCAACGTTTTTCAGCAGAAAAACAGATGACATTCTACATGGAAATTGGGTTCATTTAGTCCATCGAATATTAAGTGGCCTGGGGCCCCCTGAGGTTGGCCCTGGCTCACCCAAGGTTTTGACCCCTGTAGGGCATTGAGGCGACACCAGCATGTAGCCCACGCTAGCTCCACTTGGCCAATGTTCAGCAGTGTTGACCTTACGCTGAGTGGAGAGTGGTCAAGAGCCTTTAGCCCTCTTCATTGCAGGCGTAGAAGTAGCCCGAGTCTCTGCTTTTGGCTGCCACTCAGTATTAACTGGCTTGACACAGAGTACTTAACAGTCCCCAGATACTGCTGCCTGATTAGCATGTCCAGGATTGGGCATTTGAAATTTGCATCAGAAGCCGAGGTGACTGAAATGGGCCTACTACCACTGCTAACGACATGGGGTTCTAGGGAATGTTTAAGTCAAAAGCCCCAGTAGAGAAGCCTTGGGGAAGACCCTTTAGAAGTCCCTGGATATCCTTAGATTGTCCTCCAGTTAGTAGCAAGGAAATTCAAGCTAATAACAAACCGGTTCCCCTTGGAAGTAGACTTGCAGATCACTCTAGGAAATGTTAGTGAGGGCAAGAAATGGATCTAGAATTGCAGCTACTAGAGAGAGAAAGCCAAAGAGTCCTGGACCCTGGTAGGAAATCATTTCAGAGGCACCAGAACTGGTCAGCACAGCAGATAAACCAGGTAGACTTGGACTTGGACAGATGAAGTGCATTCTGGAGACTGCTGTGGATCACAGGAGTCCAGAATGGACAATACTTATTGCATAGGAGGGTGGAGAGAAGGGTCTTCCTTCTCTACATACCCTGCCCACCTTGCACTCAGTGGTTTTGCTTTTGGGCTCACCAGCCTTACACTCAGCGGGTTCACTAAAGGGACACTTACCGTATTTTCCGGCATATAAGACAACTGGGCGTATAAGACGACCCCCTAATTTTACAGTTAAAACATAGGTTTAGGCCTATATTCGCTGTATAAGACTACAGCCTCGGAAGTGGGGGGTAGTCTTATACAGCGAATATAGGCCTAAACCTATGTTTTAACTGTAAAATTAGGGGGTCGTCTTATACGCCCGGTCGTCATATACGCTGGAAAATACGGTAGTAAGAGAATGAAAGAGTAAAAACCACAGTGTTTCTCAGCCCCAGTGATACCATAAACTGGGGCCTGGAGACTGAGAGGCAGTCTCAAGCCACCTGTAACTCATGTGAGCTAAAGTATTGAAATTTGCACATGAGCACCCCTGCGGCATTTTCCCTGGAATCAGGACTATCGCTACAATAATGTCACGCTCCACCTCCTATGTGCTGAGGTTTTTTTGAGTGGGAAAGAAAAGGGTGGAATTACTATGAAAAACGGGGACACGCTCCCGTTGGCTGCGGCCTGCACATGAAGGTAACTGTCGTCTGTGGCTTGGCAAGGAAAGGGTTGAGGTTCCTGTGATAATTCAGTAGTGCCGAGAGAAATACTGCCCTGCGCCCCTGAAGATTATCACTCTGGACAGAGGGGCAGAAGTCAGCCCACCCTGTCCAGCCAATGGCAGCCTCCCCCCTTCATGCTGTGACAGTGTCTTCCCTCTGTCCCTTCCTCTCCCAGGCGCCTCCACTCCAACCACTTGTACTGCGATTGCCACCTGGCCTGGCTCTCGGATTGGCTGCGACAGCGGCGGACCATTGGCCAGTTCACACTCTGCATGGCTCCTGTGCACCTGAGGGGCTTCAACGTGGCAGACGTGCAGAAGAAGGAGTACGTATGTCCAGGTGAGGCCGCACCACCAGCTGCCCTCCCGCACTGTAACTCGCTCACCATGCGCTCTCCCTGAGTCACCCTGACCTTGAAAACACACCCTGGCCCAGAGCTGGGTGTGGAGCCCTCTAGGTTACCCGGGCACTCAGAGACGTCTGGAGTCCCTCAAGGGGTTCCAAGAAAGAAGCTCTTGTCATCTGTTAAATGAAAAGGCTCAAAGAACTCATGAATCACTTTCTGTTCTGCCTCATAGACCATTTATTCCAGGAAACCTAACATTTGTTAAGTTTGCTAAGCATGCTCCTGTCATCTAGTTGCTCATAGCAATTGAGAGACCAGACAGTGGAGGTCACGGGGTCAGCCTCGTTGGCTAGAAATCCTCACCCTGCCCCTTACCAGTGTGCAACTTTGTCAAGTTACCGCATGTCTGCGAGATGGAAATAATAATAGTACATAACTCCAGGGATGGGTGGGAAGATTAAATGAAGTAATGCCTATCAGGCACTTAGCATGCTGCACAGCACTTGGTTAGGCTAATAAGTAGAGTTTGATTGTTACAGTTGTGTGGGCCCACAAAATGTGCTGAGCAAACATAGGCGTTTGATCTGTGGGCCATCAAAACGTAATAGAAGTGCAGATTACATGGAAGGCTGCTGAGCTCTCTGGGTGTAGGAGGGGGCTGGGAGACTGAGGAAGTCTGCCCAGAGGGTGGCGTGGGCTTGACAGAGTCCCAAACTCACTTGTTTTTCACTTCTCATTGACCTCTAGTCCCACCAACTCTCCCTTTTCTGGTGGCAAAGAACTAGAGCTGATCCCCTGATTTCCTCAAAAAAAAGGAAGGAAGGGAGGGAGGGAGGGAGGGAGGAAGGAAAGAGAGAGAGCACGCACGCCAGCAAGAAAGAAAGCAGGGAAGAAGGAAAGAAGGAAAGAGACAAACGTTTGGTTGAGGACTTTCCCACAGAGGCATTCCTGATATCCAGGAGCCTAGTCCTAGAACTGGGGCCCAGCAGCCTCCACAGGCTGATCTCGGGAGCCAGCCTGCAGGAAGGAAGCAGGAAAACAGGGAGCGTGGCCCTGATGGGGGCTGCACCTCCCACCTGTCTTAACTGCTGCCTCTTCTCAGTGTTGAAGGCTTATTGAGCCAGCATGCGCTCGGGCCCGGTATGGCCAGGAGTACTGGTGGGCCCCCTTCGGCTCCTAGGTGACCTTGGCAATCTACAGGGTCTGACAGAGGTGACACTGAGCCAGGATGTTACCAGCTCATAAAAAGGGGTGTGACTTCTGCTAGACCCTGTGTAAGGCTTTTCCTCGAACTGAGCTGCATCTCGCTCTCTGCCGCTCACTCCTGTCGTACTACCACTTCATCGAGTTCTTTATTATCCACAAAAATGCTATCACGTCTCCGAGCAGCACCTCAATAATTTCCTGTAGACACCCACTTAGAAATCACTTCCCATCAAACACATGTAATAAAACCGTTTATCACACAGGCACCAAAGTCAAACATGGTGGCTGTAATTGCAGTAATTATTAGGCAAATGGTACAATCCCAGCATAAGTGCCAGTGAAAGAAATAATTACAGAGTACAGGAGTCATCCAAGAGCTAACGAGGAAAACTAATTAGAGAGACGGCTAAAACACATCATTATAGGTGCGTGCCAGGCTTCATGCTACACATGAGCGTGAGCACCACCTTGTCACAAAAGCGCCTTCCCATTGAAGGAGTCGCAAGACATACCCAGCCACACTCAGGATCCAAAACCAGGGGTGAGGCAGACCCTCCTAGGCCCAGGAGATGCCAGTGCCCCAAATGTCCCTGCTCTGCAGCATCTGGATCTCACAGGCAGTTCCCAGTCACATAGGAGCATCCTTGTCACCTCCCCTATTTAAGGCAATGAACCCCATTGCATGTGGTGACCCTGCAAATTCTTAACACATTGCGTACGGATCATGAGAACATTCGTTTTTTCTGAGCCATGTGTTAAGGACGGGTAATGAGAATTCTCGTTTTTACACTTGACCTTTTATTTTTTGCAAGATTTATTTAATTAATGAGGTTTGGTTGATATATAACGAGCAAATATTATCAATGGATAAATTTACGTGAGTAAGTACAAAAAATTTCATTGAAAAGTTATAAATAATATGGAAGCAATAGCATTTTAAAGAGAAGAGTTCATTTCAACGTGGTCTCATTTAAATACC
>PVKE010007964.1:0-49086 GCA_004027555.1 Craseonycteris thonglongyai
CCCCCCCCCCCCCCCACCCTCTCTCTCTCTCTGTCAAAAACAATAAAATAAATCTTTAAAAAAATATGTTCAGGGGAAGCCGGGATGGCTCAGTGGGTTAAGTGCTCACTTTGCAGCACCTGGGACCGAGGATCGAATCCTGGTCCCAGCCCGTGCGGACCCATATGCTGAACTGGGAGCTCCCCCAGTTCAGGTCTCTCTCTCTGTCTCTGTCTCTGTATCTCTCTCTCTCTCTCTCTCTCTCTGTCAAAATAAGTAAGTAAATAAAAATATATTAAAAAAAAATACGTTCAGTAAGAGTAAGTAAAATTCAATCATTAAGATAGCTGTTGGAATTAAAGCAACTGTGAACCTTACATCTTTAAGACACAAAATGTTAAGTTTAGATATCATTACTCTTTGGCATGTATTATCAGCCTATAATGCTTAGTAGTATTTAATATCTTAGTAAAGGGTGTCCCAAAATTCACACAAGATTTGAATTTTGCTTCATTTGTGCGGTAAAGTGTTGCCAATAAAAAAAAGACAGCGTGACAGCTGACAGTTCAGGGTTATTAAAATGGAGCACTACATGAAAGAACAACACGTTTTCATTGTTGAGCAATGAAAATTTACAATTTTTAATTATAAACCTGTGTTTTCTATCAAAATTACTTCTTGCATAAATTTTGGGACACCCTTTTACATTGGTCTGCTTTAGATCAAGTGCCTCAACAACTTCTCAAATTAACTTGGTGTAATAAAGAGATGATGGGCCATCTTAAAATTGGCAAATAATTTCCCTATCTGAGTACTTAAGAAATGCCAGTGACAATAAATAGGTAGTAATCTGAGGAATGTAGCTGTGTTCTTGGTACACCAGCAGCTTACCTCCTGCTACAGGACCCTTCCTATGTCCTGTTGAAAGCAGGAGGTGGTAGAATTCTCTCTAACACTCTCCCTAACCAAAGTACCCATATAGACCAGCTGTCTGCTGTGATATCACCTCTACCTAGAGGGAAGCAGAAAAAGGGTCCCATCAGCTGCACTTAAGGCATTGCTACTTGATCTTTCAGCTGCAGCAGGGGAGTAAGGGAAGTGCCCCACAGTGCTTCAAGTTATGATCCCTTTGGGCAACGGAAAAAAACACACTGTCTGACCAGTCAGTCTACTTATTAACATACTTCACTGCCTTCCACACTTTTCTTTCATCTAAACAACTTGAAACTACCAACAAAGGTTGTACTACAAACAGGTACATACAAATGATCTTCTGGCCAGAAAACAAAACAAACATGAAATGTAGCTCCCAAAGGTATAATCAGCATATCAAACCAGAAGCCAACAAAAGGATTACAAAGAATATAGAAGACCACAATTTCTTGAAACATAATTATAATAAGATTCAACTGGTAACTGCTCTAAAACTTAAATATAGAATACAGAAGTTAATTAAATATTATATTTTGGCATCCAAGTTTTCAAAACATTACATCCTAATTGATGAAGAATTTATGAAAAAATAGACATAAACCTTAAAGGATATCTTATAAGTAAACCTTTCAAAAACATTCACTTAGGCATGTTATCTCTTAATAACTTGCAAACAACTTTAAAACAACAGTTATTCTACAAATATCTTTTTCTATACTTTATGAAAAGTATTCATTCAGCCAAGTCTATGTTAACAAACAAGCTTGCTAAAAATATGAGGAAATAAGTGTTGGCTTGATATTTGATCACTAAAAATATCATACCTAAATTAAAATGCAGAAAGCAAAAATAAGATATAGTAAATATGAAACATCAAACAAGTTTTTGCAAAGTTAAAGCAAAAATTACATTTATGGATATGATAAAAGCACCATAGAGAAGAAAGTCAGTGAACACATCAGTATAAAAAATGCTACTTACCAACCATTGCACTAACTTCCCCAGCCATTAGTGTTTTTACTGTATTGTTGTATAGGTTCACATCAATGATACCTTTTCGAATGGTCTCTCCTACTTTGGCTCCCAATAACACTGAGCCAGTAGTTTCAAATATTGAAGCCAAAATGCACGCCTGCTTCAAGGTTACCACACCAGAGCCCACAGCAGTACCAAATGAATTGGCAACATCGTTTGCACCAACAGAAAATGCCAAGATAAAAGCTATGATAAAACCCAAAATGACCATCCACAAATACTCATCTATGGCCATTTTAGAAAGTGGGCTCTGGGTACTTTTCTTTTGCAGAAATATCTTAAATAAACAAAGCTTGAGGTTATAAACGTCGTAAGGCCGAGAGTTCTTGTAAACAGTGAGTTTGCTCTGGAAAGTGCTGGACAATGTTTAGAGTCTGAACAAACTGCTAACTGCTGGTTTTCAAACTACTGTCAGTACAGTTCATTTGGTTGTGTTCAGTCAGCGGTAAAACACATTCCATATTTTTCCTCCCAATCTGGGAAAGCTGTGACGTCTCCTCCTGTAACAGAAAGAAAACAAAAGAAATCAGTTACCCTAAGTAATCTGTAACAGTTTGTTCTTTCAGAAATAAATGTTTTAAGCCTACTAATGGGATCTAACTTTGGCATGTGACAGATCTAACCATAAATCAACTCAAGTAAGATTATAATTAGGTTAGCTACCCCCACCCTACCCCCCAAAAAGCTGGTTTCTAGAATGTCAGAGGTTGAAGCATGCTTTATAATTACAAAACTGATAGTAAGCCTTAATAGCATATATTTTTATGCAATTTGAAAAATATGTTTGGTCATTATTGTCAAAAAGATAAAAATTTCCTCAAACGAACAAAAGATAAATAAGAAATTCAGAATTATAGTTTTTTAAATATATGAAATGTGCCCAATTTCTTGGAACAGTGATTACCAAATTGGATTCTGTGACACTTGCAGGGTGTGGCTAGTTATCTACCTGCACATTTACCCATAACAAATGAGCACTTTACATTATGACTATATCATGTGTGTCTGAAAGGAAGTTTACAGGTTCGGTACAAAGTGACTCATCCACAGGGTGACAAAGGGTAAGAGCTGATGGGCATTGCAAAAGGAACAGAGGAAGCTAGCGAGTGAAGCCACACTATTAAAGCACAAGTCAGATCATGTCAATATTCTACTACTTTCCATCTTAGTCAGAGGAAAAGCCAGAGGCCTTACCATGGTACGACCTTACCATGGCCTGTAAGACACTCCAAGATCTCAGGGCTCCGCCCCAGCTCACTGACCTAAGCTCCTCTTCACCCACTTCCCTCACTGGCTCCTTGCTTTTTACTGCAAACACCATTCACCTCAGGCCTTTGTACCTGCTGATCCTCTGCCAGGAAAAACCTCCCTGACAGCTGCATAGGTCACTCCTCATTCTATTTAGGTCTCTGCTCAAATGTCAACATCAGAGAGCCTTCCCTGACCTTGTCAAAGAACAGCCCCTCCCCCATGCTATTATCCATCCCTCTCACCTTACTTTCTCCCTTTTCTACTTATCACTTCATTCATTCATTCACTCACTTATTCATTCATTCTTTTGTGCCTTCTCTCACTAGGATGCTGTGACATTGTTAGATTCACTGCTATATCTCCAGTACACAGAACAGTGCCTGGCATGTGGTAAGCTTTAATAAATTTTTTGAGAAAATGAAAAAAGAAGCTATTTAATAGATGGAGAAAAGTCTTGTATATTCCTCCTTCTGGGATGAAGAGGAAATGTAATTCATCTGTGAAGTAAAAATGTCACAAAAAGCTTTAGAATTACAGTGTTCTATTTTTATACAGTACCAAATCTGTGTATTTCCTTTGAATGGTATTAAGCACATAGAAAGGTACGTAGCACACTGTGGTTTTTAATAAATGGTTATTGAACATATTAGGCTCATATACAATATAATGATCAATAAACATTAAAGTTACAAAAATAAAAGTAGGACACAAAATTTTATATACACTGTAATTATGGCAATGTTAAAAATGCATATAAAGACTAAAAGGTATTAATTTGAGTGGTAATGTAGATGATATTTTCATTTTTTCAAAAACTGTATACTATCATTATATGCTTTTCAACTTAAAATAATATATAATAAAATAAACATATATTAAGCTCCATCTATATAGGCAATGCTAGAGGCATACAATGAAATAGAAAATGTACAGATAAATCTGATTATCTTCTGAGATTTGTAGCTTATGCAATTCTGGAGATTCAGATCCAGTGAGGCAAATGAAAAGACCATTCTAAAGGCAAAGACCATATTCCATGGAAAAAGCATTTTATTAATATGACAGGCACATTAAATCCATAAATGAAAATATAAGATAAAAAAAAATATTTTGGACGAATAGTATCTATCTTAAAACACAAAGACTTCTTGAGGAAATCTTGTTAGGTTAGGTTGCCAACAGAGCAAAAAAGAATCACCTTCAACCAATATTTATTGAGAACCTCCTTTGTAACAGTCACCAGGAACATAATGTGAGTAAGCCTTAATATTAATGGATGTGGCCCTGCCACATATGAACTTACAGGCCAGTGAGGAAGACACTAACCAAATATAATGCATTACTAAACTATGAAACACGCTACACAGGAAGAAGGCACGCATCACACAGAGTCATGAGAGCACAGACTGGAGGCAGGAAAGGCTCACCTAAAATCTAAGCACGGTGGGAGTTCACACTGGGACTAAAGGCATTCCAGGCATTTCCCAGGTGCAAAGGAACAGAATGAGGACAGAAGACCAGAAGCAGGACTAAGGGAGGAAATCACAATGGAAGTTGGGGTGAGCCATATTAAAGGATGTAGCCACCATACAAACAATTGGGTGCCGCTGAGGTGTTTTAATCAGAGGGGTGCAATGCGGAGAAATGACTGGACAGGAGACAAGAGTAATCATTGAACCCTTTTAGTGCGATGGGCCGATATATCGGCTTTTGAATCAGGGGCAAAAAGTGGGGCGGGCGGATATATGGGCTCATATGTAGACCATTAAATTACCCTTCGCATTGCTCGCTAGCACCGCGGGCAGAAGGCAGCACTAAGAGGGTTAAGGAAGTATGTCAATGGCTAGTCAATACAACTTGGTGAAGGTCTGTACTTGGTTTTTGACAGGGGGTAGATGGTTACTAACTTGCAGAATTGGACTGAAAAATAACTGAGTGGCTTTTTATATCTCTTTTGCATTATTTTTCGGTGTTAGGATGGGGTCTGTCCAAGTTCATGGTGGACATGTTGAACCCAGAGGGAAATCACAGGAGCACAGAAGTGTGGCTGCTTCTGAGGCACCAGAGCAGGTTATGTCCTCAGCCCAGTTTTGCTTGGGTAGGGTTTTAATCATCTTCATGATTCTCATGGCACTGTTTCAGACCAGGGATTCCCTCTCCTACTTAGATAATTTTACATAACTTATTTCCACAGTCATGTCTGTGTTCTTTGGCTTTTCTCCTTCACTTCATACCCTCAGTAACCAGCTCTAGTCCAAGAAGCATCTGTCTGAGGAGAAAGGCTTGTCACATTTTTTTATTTTAAATCATTTTAAATGATTTCTATCTTGCATTTTATATATATATATATATATATATATATATATATATATATATATAAAAAGGGTGTCCCAAAATTCATGCAAGATTTGAATTTTGCGACATTTGTGCGGTAAAGTGTAGCCAACAACAAAAAAAGACAGCGTGACAACTGACAGTTCAGGGTCATTAAAAATGGACAGCTACACGAAAGAGCAATGCGCTTTCATTGTTGAGCAATGAAAATTTACAATTTTCAATTACATATATGGCCTATGTTGTTTTTGCAAGTACCAATACCTTGATTTTCTCCACTTTCAGTTAATTTTTACCAAACACAAGCAAAATAAAGCAAAGCACTTAAATAACTACAAATCTGCTGCACATAAGAAGGTGACAAAGCTGCTGACACCCAGACACTGGTAGGCCAGAGGACCACCATGCAGAAGGCCAGAATGGGAATTTGTTAGGAACACAGAAAGCCCCCACGCCCAGAGGCTGAGGCCTGACCAGGTATGGCATCTGAGAGTGCTGGTTGTTTAAAGGAGGACTTTGGAGGTGAGATTTCCAATCAGTGGAGAATCACTTGTTCAATAAGTAATGCTGGGAGATAACTGCTAACTATCTGAAAAGAAGAAATAAGTTAGATCTCTACCTCATACGAAAATAAATCGAAGATTTTGATGTAAAAATTGAAAACTAAAAAGAAAAAATATAGGTAAATATTTACTAAATATGGGACAGCGAAGCCTACACATGACATTGCGAAGACAGTTAAAAAGAATCAACACATTTTGAATAGGTTTGGATATAGAGAAATCTGAAATGTGTAAGTGTCGCATTAATTGTGCTTCTCCTACTTGGCGATGATTCTCAACAGGGGCATGAGGCTGTTTAGAATTTCCAGCTACTGCCTTGGTTCTCTATAACTCTCCTAACGGCTTATTATGTAAGAGGTCACAAAAATGAAAGAGGGTTAGAAAAAACTTCCTAACTCTCTCTCTCCGTCCCCCTCATATGAAAGCCCTATGTGGCTGGGATTCACAGGACTGAAGGTTACAGGTTATTCTTCAGTTTTCAAATGGCACCGACCTCTTGCATGTGAGGAACAGAGACATCAGAGTGTTTTTAATTAATGCAAGAGGTACTGAGGGGTTTTGTAAGTTCTGTCTCCCAAAGTTGTAATGTTAACAAGATCCTCACTCTTTTTTCTTAGCACTCTAATGCCTTCTGAACAAGGTTCTCAACTTTCAGTTCTGCCTTGCCATCACCTCTGTTCCTTGCTCTCAGAACCAGCTCTACTTCTTCCACCAGCTTAAGGAGTGCTCTGGCAGGACTCTGAAGTGCTTATAAATTCTTTTCCTATAATTTCCTCTCTATAAGCATCTGCTTCAACTCTATCCTCTTATCCATACTAGAAATCTGAATGTTAAAGTGAAAACAAACATTCTCAGAATATTTCTAGACAGATATGCACACTGTTTAAAACAGGAATGTTGCTGAGTTGTAAGCCCTTTATAGCTATTTATGCCATAAGAGGTTTGGGTAGGAGAATCTCTGCTCTGGAATGGCGCCAAAGGTAACATCCAAGATGTCTTCTTCAAGCAAACATGCCAGGGGGTTGTCTGTCCTGGTTCTCCCATCAGCATTCCTCTCCTCTCTCAGCCTTATAGTCTAATCATCTCAATCAGCATGACAGTCCCAGACAACCAGATTCATAGTGGATAGTGGCTTAAGTCCCCAGGAAACTTGCAGTTTTAAAGCACTGTCCCATAGCCAACCTCCTTTCCATGTGTTTGCTCCTGGCCTCTGAGCATCTGTTGTGTTCCCTGAGATTTTATGGACATCCAGGCCAACCTCCCCTCCAACAGAGAAGGGCAGGAGCCAGGTCCCCTACTCAGAGGACCTGGTTCTCAGAAGTAATTTTCCAGCACCTCCTCCAATGCCCAAATTTTCACACCCACCCTCTAAAAATAGAAAACCTCCTTTCTTGGAAGCTAGGGTTGAATCTTGAATTCTGAAACTCAGGTAGAAATAGGAAGACACAGTTATCTCTTTGATGTACAATGTACAATCTAATGACTCTCTGCTACATATGGGTGACCCTGAGTACTCAGACATTAAAAAGACGAGTTTTCCTAATAATATTTAAAAGAAAGATTCAATTTTAGAATTTTATTATTTGCAGAGTAGTACAGAAGAAACATTTTTTCTTTCAACATTCAAGTTGTAGATCTTGTCATAAGCATTTTTATTAACATCATTATTGAATAGTTCATGAAAACATCTAATTTACACTCTTAAATTTTAAAACATACTTAAAAAGTAATAGTATGTTAATGTTAGAAAATATTGAGTTTCACATTTTCACACTAATAAAAAATCAACACATTACTAGAATGGCTCTGAAACTTGCCTGAACTACCTTTTTAAATGGCATATTTACAAATATGCAAAGCAGTCTATGCAAACATGGGAGCCTGGAGAAGGCAGATGATATTCTGACAGAGGGAGAAGCAAGGAAGAAAGCAAGAAAGGAAAGGAGAGGTAGAGAGGATGACAAGGAAAAACAGAGAGAGAAAGAGAGAGCAAAACGGGAATAAAATGATGTCAGAAAGAAGGACAAGACAATAAAGCCAAATGTTAGACCGCACACAGAAGCAAAGAACACAGATAACAGAAGCAGGAAGAAGCAGGTTTACTCACTGGGGACAAAGACCCGGAACACAAAACCCAATAAAAAAGATGTTGGACAACCAAAGTGAACAAGCTACAGATTTAAAACCCAATGTAAACCCGAAAAGAAGTGACAGGGACAGTTTGCTAATACATGGTGGTTCATGCCACCAAATGTCCTGTGCCTTTCTCCTTTTCTCTCTGCTGTTATAAATAAACAAACAAACAAACAAACAAATAAATAAAGGGAACATTCGTTTCTCTTGCATGGACAAAAGGAAAGAGCACAGGACCTGCATGCAGTTAGAGGCTATGGGTCCATTCCAGTCCAGTCAGCTACTGGCTACATAACCTTGGGCAAGTCATTTAAATGACTCACCTACAGGACAATAACGATATATAACATTAAGGTGACCAGATTTTAACATTGGTAAAGCGGGACACCATTGACTGGGGGGGGGGGGGTCTTGATTAAAAATTTGGCCTATCTCCCGCCGTTCCCTAGCTTGTCATGCATTCTTTCCAAAAATTGGGACTTTTTTTAAATGCCGCGGGACGCGGGACAAATTGTTAAAACTCGGGACTGTCCCGCCAAAAGCGGGACGTCTGGCCACCTTAATAACATGATTGTGTAAAGGTGCTAGCTCAGTGCTGGGAATCGGGAATCACTACACAGTGACTATCATTATTACTAGCAGATAAAGCCTTGGGGCAATGATCAAAAAGCCTGAGGTCTAATCCTGGCTCTGCTGCTAAGTAATAATCATACACACTTTCTGAATCCTGTTTCATCCTCTGTAAAACAGGGATTGTAATAACACAGGTACTTTACAGAGTGATTGTTAGGATGAAATATGATGTATTCAAAGTGTTTTATAAGTTATGGTTAGCATCAAGTAACTGGAAATTACTGGTACCACTGTAGTCACAGAAAGAACAATTTGAGGTTCCAAAGTCTCCAAAGTATATTTACCCAAGAGAAATAAAAACACATGTCTACACAGGAAACTCCTTGTTCTATATCTTGAATATGGTGGTGGTGGTGCCAAAACTATTGTGCATGTGTCAAAACTCATGAAACTGTACACTTGCAAATGGCAAACTTTACTGTATATAAATTATATCATAATAAAACTGATTAAAAAATGATATATATAATATGTAAGGCAATGGATGGGAGGAAGCCTTTTGCAATGTATACATATATCAAATCATCATAGTATGTGCTTTAAATATCTTACAATTTTGTCAGTCATACCTCAGTAAAGCTGAAGGGAAAAAAAGAAAACAGTACTGGTCATAAAAGGTAATATACACTTTTGATATCTTTCCTTTCCTATATTGTCAGCATTGCCTTCCCTGTCCCAAGTCCCCTGGGATAAGTTATATAAGTTAAATAATTAAAATAAAAAAAAAAAGAGTGACAGACAGAGAGTAGCTCCCTTATTCAATGAAAGAAAGAACATTTACTGTGGAAAGAACATTCCACAGTAAAACCAACAAGTTTAACCAACAGAGCTAGGGCTCAGGGGACAGGTTATCATACCTTGTTTAAAACAATGACTCAGGAAGCAAAAAGTAAATACAGATCAATTAAGGAGATGGCTCACTTAGCACAACAAATAGAAAGTTCCACAGAAAGGGACTCAGACACAACTCTTCTGAGGTTAGAGATGAGGGAGAAAAGGCCTGCTACTGGGACAGACTACAGACTATTCAAACCAGGCCCTGAGTACTTCTGCAGAGAACAGGGAAGCTGGGCCTTGAAGTGCAGACCAGTCTTCAATATCGCTTTTACAGGATCCAAAAGGTGAAACACCACTTATTAAATTTAGTATTCAAGTTTAGGGCAAATATAAATAGTTTATCCAAAAATCACTCCTAAGAAGGACCACAGATTGAAGATACTTTAAATTCTGGACTTGAGACTTTAAAATATGATGTGTCGTCATATACCAAAAGATTCAAGGTCAATTAAAGTAAGAGTATGAGCAAGCAATAACTTCACGTTGGTCTGTATGTAACTCTAATAATGCCAATTCTAAAATCAGTTTTGTAATGTTATCTCCCTTAAGTGCATTTAGAAATGATTTAAATAGTTCTAAGTAACAACATTTATTTTCATATGGAAAATGGTGCTTGTAAACTTGCCAGGCTGGGTTAAATGCACAGCAACCACAGTATTCTATCTTGAACTGGAGCACTCAGGTAAGGTATAGGTGTTCTTTATGACAATAATTTAAAAATAAAAATAATAATTTAAAAAAAAAGCAAATAATTTAAAAGGTGAACAAATACTGATGTATAAAGTATGTTTATTACAGTGTCATTCACTATGATCATGAAACAGAGGAAACCATCTAACTGCCAGGACAGGAGAATGGATGAGGAAATATTGGCAATTTATAAAGATGAAATATTATATCACTAAACTGATGTAACTTGGGAGTTTTTCCTGATATTGAAACATAGTAATGTTAAACAAAAACTTTAAAAAAAAATAAAAAATAACAATTAGTATACAAAATGGTATGTGTCATATAATTTCAATTATGTTTACAAATGCACTGTTTTGAATAGACTTTAAAGAAATATGCTGAAGATTGAGTGGCTCTCTCTAGGCACTCTTTACAATTTAAGTATTATCGGAAATATTCTTCCATAAGCAATTGCCCCTTTTATCATTAGAAAAACCCTTCAAAATACAACGAAGGAAAGTACACTCTTTTAAAGTCAAGAATGTACTACCCAAATCTGCTTAGTTTTCGGTAATAAAACAAAATGAATTTCACATGAATCTGTTTTTAGCACAAGCCTCTCAGACAATTTTTTCTTCAAGCTCACTACCTACAAATTAAGATGTAAAATACACCTTCTATTCTCTTGCTTTTTCCTTTTAAGAATATCTCTTTGTTCTGGTATAGAGCCTTCTATTACATTCCCATTTGCAGGATTCTGAAGGTTCATCTTCAATCACAGTTGGTCTTTCTCTAGGATACTTTCTTCATCTTCCTTGTTTCTCCTGAGTATTGTATTGGACACCAGGATTGAAGTTTACCCAAAGAATAAGAAAATGTCCTGATGGAGCCAAGTACTTTGTTGGCCTTTTTAAAACTGAAACAGTATTTGAGGTTAATGCTTGTAAGAAAACAACCTATAATTTTGTTTCATTCCTGCTTTGGCTCATAGAATTACAGAATCAGAGAACATCAGAGTTTGAAGGGGTTTAGAAGTCCTCTAGTCCAATTTTGAAAATGTAACTATATGACGGTTTAAGTTAGTAATTCCCTAAATGCATTATCTAGTTACTGTGTAGATAGAAGGTACTCAAAAGAAAACACTGCTTCTGGTTGACAGTCTTCAGGCCTTCTTAATGATACTGGCTCCTATTTTGGAAGGTGAAATTTCCTGGGGTCCTGGCCTGAACTGGGGATGGGCAGGAAACAACAGTAGAAAAAGAGGAAAGGGTGATAAAGTAAATAGATTACTAAAAATGTTATATAGCCTTCATCCTGGGAAATTTTCAAGATCAGACGATATCTTTCAGTCCTATTCAACTCTATTATACATCAACCAGAGACCACAACACTAGGAAGAGATAGTTTAGCCTGGAACAATGAACCACAGGATTGTTCTGTAGGGAGACAGTGTGGAAATTTCTGACCTTTCCTTGAGCAAATGCAATCAATGGCCTGCATGAATTTATACAGCATGAACAGACTTATTTTGGTCCTCTATCTAAAGTTTCCACTGCAGACCCTGTGGGCTTAGCCTTCAAAATCATTTTTTCCTCCTCTAGGCCTCATTCCTGTTACAATCACTCTCCCTCCTGCATTTTTTGTCATTCTGACATTTAAATACTTTTTGGTTCATAAAGCATTTGCGTTATTTCGATGTTTTCCATACAGCCTTTTGCTCTCTCAGAAGGCATTATATAAATCTATTAAGTAAACATTTTTTAAAAAAGAAAGAAGTAAAAAACAAAAATAATTAGAATGGCATGAAGTTAAAAAGAGAATGAATTGGCCTGAAAAAAGATTTATAAGGCCCTATATGAAAAATCTTTTTTTAAAAACTGAAAAAATGCCACAGTCGGTGTAAGTGCCATTTCCTTGGAGATGTTCAAATGGAACCTTTTTTTTTAGGATTTATTTTTATTGGTTGACAGAAAGAGACAGAGTCAGAGACAGAGAAGGGGAAAGGCCCAGAGCAGTCTTCACAGTCATACAGCATCAGTTTTTGACAGTTTCATTCTGCACAGGTGGATGTGGGGTCGCGCTGGGCAGGGAGCAAACTGGGGACCCCCGCATGGGAAGCGCGCCTCTGTGAGCTGGAGGCAGGGAGGGTGGGTCTCCCTCATGGGTAGCACATCCCGGGTGGGAACCCAATGGGGACCTCCCACAAGGGACGCACACCCCAGTTCAGCATATGGGTCCACACGGGCTGGGCTGGGGCCAGGACTGGGACTGGGACTTGATCCTCAGACTCCGCGGCCGCTAAGCAAGCGCATAACCCGCTGAGCCATCCAGGCTTCACCCCCCCAAATGGAATCTTAATGACTGTATGATAGGGTTATATACAGTGATCCCTCGTTTTTCGCGGTTAATGGGGACCAGAACCTTCCGCGAAAGCTTAAAAACCGCGAAGTAGGATTTGCCCCTAGGAATTTTCTCATTGGTCGATGTCACACCGGAAACCAATCACGCGCCTTTATGAGAGCCCGTGGGATGGACTCTGAGTCAACTCATCACTTTGTTTGACATGCAGGGATCCTTCTCTCTCGCGCATCCACATGAAACAACGCTCCTTTCCGCAATGTGGCTGCCGACATGGTTGTATTTTTTCATTTTTATTTTTTGATGAATATTTTGGAAAAACCCGTGAAACACTGAAGCCGCAAAACATGAAGCGCGAAGTGGCGAGGGAACACTGTAATAACATTTTTATTTGTTTCCATTTAAAATATGTAATTCCATAAGTCCATTAAAAATTTATTAGATGGAAATATATATCATCCACTCTTTAAAGATATAGCAAACAGTCTTTTCATTGTAAAAATAATAAGACTACATTAGGATTGGAGGAAAAAAAATGTTTAAGCAAATGAATTGTTGTACACTGAAATGAGTTCCCACTGGAAATGTGGAACTGCCCGCAGTAGAGATTTTAAGACTACTAACACCTTGCTAAAGTGTTTTAAGTAAAATATTTCTTGAAAACAAGGCATAAGAACAGCTGAGCTTTATACATTCATTCCTAATCTAAGATAGCAATGGTGGGGATGGCAGGATGGCTCAGTGGATTGAGCACTTGTCTTGCAGCCCCAGGGTTTGAGGATCATGTCCCAGCCCTGGTCCATGCAGACCCATATGCTAAACTGGGGGTGTGCCCCCAGTTCGGTTCTCGAAGGGGCCAGCTTCACATGCAGGATGCCCTGGCCTGGTTCCTGCCCTGCATAGACCCATGCCCATCTGTGGAGTGAAAGTATATCAACAAATATGGAGATTGCTCTAGGTCTCCCTCTTCTCTCTGTCTCTGTCAAAAAACAATAAAAATAAATCTTAAAAAAAAAAAAAAAGACAGCAATGGCTAATAAACATTTTCCCTTTCTGTCTGTACTATAGATGGCTTGCCCCTCCCTATATATTCTAGGTAATTTTTTCCTTACTCATAACCAAAAATAGATTAGTTTTCATGAGCAAATCACTTACCATCACTTCTATCAAATGAGAAACATAAGAGGACGTGTTCCAATTCTTTGCCTTGAAGTATTGGACTGTTTTGGCTAGGTTCCAAGAGCTATATTAGGGAAATACTTTCTGTTCAACCACAGTTCAAAATGGAATTATGTATATAAATAGATATCTTGGTTCTTACATATTTATTTGCTAATTTTGTCCCAAATATAGTGCAAGCTTAATAAAAATATGAATACTTATAAAAATATTGATTCTGGATACTACTACATATTCTTCTGGTTAATAGAACACTAATATAAATAGAAGAGTTAATAGATGAAGATTACTATCTTAATTATTTTCCCTGCTTAACTTATAGCAGTATATTTCTTGTGCTATCATTCCAGAGGATCTTAAGCAATAGTTCTTAGGCAGAAGAAAAAGCAAGAGAGGACAAATAATTAAATTGATTTAGTCAGACTTTTCCTTTTTGTAATGTAGGAAAGTCTGTTCAAATTTCTGAAGTGCTTCATCAAAACTCTGCAAAACTGATTCAATTCAACCAGTAACTTGCAAAATTTGCAGTGTAAACAGTCTAAACTAGGCAAGAAATCCACAAAATTGTTCATCTGATTGGTAAGTAAAGCAAAAATTTTGCAGTTCTTCATATCTCCCACTGAGACTACTGAGATTGAAATCTTTTTACAATTTAAGAAATCATTAACTATTTGAGATCACCTTCCAAGAACCATGACAGAAGTTAAAACAAACAAAAAACAACAAAAAACATAATAAATAAATGAGATTAAGATAGCTTATAAGATTTCTTTGAAAATGACTTCATAATTCTGAGAGTACTCCTGGCATTCAATTCCTTATGCATGATAAACTTCCTTGGGCAACTCACTAATTCCTTTTGCCCATTATTCCTTTAGAAAACTTAAAGCTAGGGAGGATGTTTAGATGTGAATATAAAGAGCTTTCTTATAAGTAGAAAGCAACCAGACATATGCTGCTCTTTAGTGATATTTGAAATCAGTTAAGAGGAAAAAAAAACCCAACATAATTATACTGTGTTTTATCATTACCTACTGAAATACCTTTACTAGAGATCTTGTATGTGTGTGTGTGTGTGTGTGTATAGTCAAATTACTGTCTAATGTCACTTCCTTTCAGCCTAATAAACTTCTTTTAGTACTTCTTTTGAGGCAGATATGCTAGCAATGGATTCTCCCAGTTTTTATTTTCTTGAGAATGTTTTTTTTTAAGCTGCCTTCACTTTTGAAAGACAGCTTTGCCAGGATATAGGATTCTTAAAGCACTTTAATTTGTCTTCTCACTGCCTTCTGGCCTCCACTGTTTCTGATGAAAAGTCAGCTGTTACTCTTGCTGGGGATAACATATATTCTGGATACAAACACTTTATCAGATATATGATTTGCAAATATTTCTTCCCATTCTGTGGTGCCTTTTCATTCTGCTGATTGTGTCCTTTGATGCACAGAAGCTTCTAATTTTTTTTTTTAAAGATTTATTGATTTTTGACAGAAACAGAAACAGAGAGAGTCGGAGAGAAGGGGGAGGACCCAGAGCAGTCTCCATAGTTGACGTTAGTTTTCCATATAGTTTCACTCCACAGGTGGGTACAAGGCTGTGCAGGGCAGGAACTGGGCTGGGAGCCTCCCACATAGGTCCCAGCAAGAACTGAACTGGGGGCACATCCCAGTTCAGCATGTGGGTCCGCATGGGCCGGGGCCGGGATTCGATCATCGTCCCCGGGGCTTCAAAGCGAGCGCTTAACTGGCTGAGCCATCCCAGCTTTCCCTCTAATTTTCATATAATCCAATTTATCAATTTTTACTTTATTGCTTGTACTTTTGGTGTCCTATCTGCACTTGGTTCTTTTTTTTTTTTAATAATTTCTATTTCTTTAAAGATAAACTCTATTTGATGAGTCACTGCCATCACATCTTCCTTTAATCCTTTAAGAATGATTTCTTTTAGTCTTTGAATATATTTATAATAGCTGCTCAGAAGTCTTTGTGTGCTACGTTCAATACATGGGTCTCCTCAAAAGCAGTTTTATCATCTATTTTATTTCTCTGGTGTATGTATCACAATTTCCAATTCCTTTGCATGTCTCAAAATTTTTTTATTGAAAACTGGTCATTTTAGATATACTATAGCAACTCTGTTCCTGATATCCCTCCACCTCAGAGATCTATTGTTATTTGGTGATTTGGCTGAACTAATTCTATGAAGTCTACTTTCCCTATAGTGTGTAGTTGCTAACGTCCTTGCTCAGACATTTTTCCCTTGTATTTATATTTTAGTCTGACTTGCTAGGGATCATCCATGAAACAGCGTAAGCCCCATAATGTTCAAAGGTGGTTAAGTCTCCTGAGCTAGTTAAATTTTCATCCTTTAGCATGAATGCTTCTGGGCTAGTGACTACTTTTATAGTTCAGGGAGTAAGGGATGAAGGAAAGGTCTAAATATGACAGGGCCGCACAAAGGTAATCTTTAAAAAGTTGGCATTATTATATATCCTGTCTGTGCTGGTAGTAATAAAACCCTAAGCATGTATAGAAATTCATAGAGCTGACACCAGAAAAAGTAAATTTTATTGTACATAAATTTTTTAAGTGATCAGAATTTGCCTTAAAAAAAGGATGTCTTTACATCTCTATTGCTCTACATAGCTGATTATAATTTTATCACTGAATCTCAAAATATCAATTTCACTACTTAATAATTTAATAGGGAGATAAAAAACAAAATCTTTCTTATATATTACCTACTGAGGGTCAATTTCTCTTAAAACATAATAAAGATTAAACTTCAAAAAATTTATTATTCTAATACTTAAAAGCATCTTGCAAGACAGGCTGAAAACTAGAACTCTTGCACCAATCAGCCAAGTTGTGAATTAAAAAGTAAAGGTCTTGAAGGAAATGAAAAGTTCGACTTTTAGTAAGAAAGAAAAACCCCGTATTATGGATATGGAGAAAGATTTAGTGGTCTGGATGGACAGATCAAACCAGGCCACAATATTCCCTTAAACCCAAACCTAATCTACAGCAAGGCCCTAACTCTTTTCAATTCTGTGAAGGCTGAGAGAGGATGAAGAAGCTGCAGGAAAAAAGTCTGAAGCTAGCAGAGGTTGGTTCATGAGGTTTAAGAAAAGAAGCCACCTCCATACATAAAAATGCAAGGTGAAGCAGCAAGTGCTAATAGAGAAGCTATAGCAAGTTATCCGGAAGATCTAGTTAAGATAATTAACAAAGGTGGCCACACTAAACAGATTTTCAATGAAGACTAAACAGCCTTATATCGGAAGAAGATGCCATATTGGACTTCCATAGTTAGAGAAGTCAGTGCCTGGCTTCAAAGCTTCAAAGGCTAAGCTGACTCTCCTATTAGAGACTAATGCAGCTGGTGACATCAAGTTGAACCAATACTCATTTAGCATTCTGAAAATCCTAGAGCCCTTAAGAATTATGCTAAATTTACTCTGCCTGTGTTCTACAAATGAAACAACAAAGCATAGATGAGGGCCCATCTATATAAATATGGTTTACCATTTTAAGCCCACTGCTGAGACCTACTTACTGCTCAAAAAAAAAAAAGATTCTTTTCAAAATATTATTGCTAACTGACAATGCACCCAAGAGCTCTGATGGAGATATACAAGATTAATGTTGTTTTCATGCTTGCTAACACAACATACATTCTTCAGCCCATGGATCAAGGAGTAATTTCAACTTTCAAGTCTAATTTAAGAAATGCATTTCGTAAGGCTGTAGCTGCCATAGATAGTAATTTCTCTGATGGATCTCGGCAAAGTAAATAGAAAACATTCTGGAAAGGATTCCATTCTAAATGTCATTAAGAACCCATGTGATTCAAGGGACGAGGTTAAAATATCAACATTAATAGGAGTTTGGAAGAAGTTGATTCCAACCCTCATAGATGACTTTGAGGGGTTCAAGACTTCATTGGAGAAAGTAACTGAAGATGTGGTGGAAACAACAAGAGAACCAGAACTAGAAATAGAGCCTAAATATGTGATGAATTGTTGCAATCTCATAAAACTTTAATGGATGAGGAATTGCTTCTTATGGATGAGCAAAGAACATGGTTTCTTGAGATGGATCTACTCCTTGGTGAAGATGCTATGATGACTGTTGAAATGAAAACAAAGTACTTAGAATATTATATAAACTTAGTTGATAAAGCAGTGGCAGGGTTTAAGAGGATTGACTCAAATTCTGAAACAAGTTCTACTGTGGTTAAAGTGCTACCAAACAGCATTGCATCTCACAGAGAAGCAAGCAGTTCATGAAAGGAAGAGTCAATAATGTGGCAAACTTCATTGTTGTCTCATTTTAAGATACTGCTACAGCCACCCTAACCTTCAGTAATCTCTACCTTAATCAGTCAATAGCTATCAACATCAAGGCTAGACCCTTCACCAGCAAAAAAAAGATGACTAGATGAAGGCTCAAATGATGGTTAACATTTTTTTTTAGCAATAAAGTATTTTTAATTGAGGCATGCATGCACACTGTATTTCAAGACAAAATGTTATTGCATGTTAATAGGCTATAACATAGTGTAAACATTTTTATATGCACTGGGAAACCAAAAATTTGTGTGACTCTCGTTATTGTGATACTCAGGTTTACTGCAGGGGTCTGAAACTGAACCCACAGTATCTCAGAGGTATGCCTGTACCTGATCAAAAGAAGTTTCTTTCAGAGTAGGCTTCAATAAGTTCTTCAAGTAAAACTTCTGGATTCATTTCTTTTTTACTGCCAAGTTTCACAGAGCCTTAAGACACAATAATTTAAAGATTAAGGGGGGGAAATCAAATAAATAAACAAATGTAGAGATGGTAAAAATCAGGTCTGATAGAATTGTGTAGCTGGATGCTCTACCCCAGGGGTATCCAACATTTTGGCTTCCCGGAGCCACATTGGAAGAATTGTCTTGGGCACACACAAAACACACTAACACTAACAACAGCTGATGAGCTTAAAAAACAGAATCACAAAAAAAAAACTTCACATTTTAAAAAAGTTTACAAATTTGTGTTGGCCCGCATTCAAAGCCGTTCCGGGCTACATGTGGCCCATGGGCCACAGGCTAGACCAACTTTCTCTACCCTCTAAGTTCATATGGATACTTTACTCTGTACAGTAGGCTGAAGCAGAAAATGACACATGATCATAGCAATTCTGTCTTTCTGCTCCAGTCACCACTTCAATTTTAAGTCAAGTCTAAAAAAACCACTTTCTTTTTTTAAAACCTTATAAAATATGAGGCCTGGCAATTAAGTTCACAAACTCTTCCTAGAAAAAGTGCTACACACCTCACTGCTAAATATCACCACAGTCACCTTCAAAGTACTCCCCTTAGGAAGCTATGCATCAACTCCCATGCCTAGTCCACCCTTCACAAGCAGTTTTGGAACTCTTTTTCTGGAATGAACATCAGAGCCATCATCATGTTACCCTTGATGTCCTGAATGTCATCAAAATGTCTTCTCTTCAATATTTTCTTTATCTTCAGGTAAAGAAAAACATCACTGGGGGCCAGATCAGGTGAGTAGGGAGGGTGTTCCAATACAGTTATTTGTTTACTCGCTAAAAACTCCCTCACAGACAGTGTTGTGTGCGCTACAAGAGCCATGTGTTGTTGGCAAAAAGTTCAGGTCATTTTTGTCTAACTTTTTCATGCAGGCTTTTCAGTACTTCCAAATAGTCAACTTGTTTGATTGTCCAGCTGGTACTAATTCATAATGAAAAAATCCCTCTGATATCAAAAAAGGTTATTAGCAACATCATTTTGACTCTTGATTTGGACTGGTCAAACATTTTTAGTTGTGAACTGGCTGACTTCCATTGTGTTCTTGGATGCTTTGTTTCAGGGTCATATTGGTACACCCATGTTTTATCACCAGTGATACCATGGCCCAAAACATCATCTTGCTTCTCCAAAAGGTCTTGGCAAACTTTGACTCTCCTTTGCTTTTGTTCATCAGTGACCTCCTTTGGGACCATTTCTGTGCACACCTTTTTCATGACAAGATTTTCAGTTAAAACTGTCCTGCTCTCTATCAATATTTACTTGGTCTGCAATGCTTCTCACAGTCAGCCAATGATTTGGATGTATAATTCGACAATTTTTTGCAATATTTTTGTCAGTTCTGCTCATCACTGGCCACCATGACTTTTCTTCATCAGTGATACTTCCTCTCCCCTCAGAATAATGTTGCATCCATTTGTATACTGCTGTTTTCTTCATGGCACTATCCCCATAAACTTGGACTAATATGTCCCTGATTTCACTTCTACTCTTGCCAATTTCAAAACAAAATTTAATGTCTGTTGTTCTAATTTAAGCTTCGACATTCTCACGATGGCACACAAAAACATGCAACAATGACCACCACTCAGCAAGACACTGCCACATGTCAACTCGAACACAGCTGTAAGAAATTGATATACCAAGGTTATGAAACCATCCCAAGTTGTTTTTATAGTGCTGCCAATGTAAGTGCACGGTGGCAAGTTTGAAAACTTAATTGTCAGAATTCACAGATGAGCTCATTTATAGCTCCCAACCATCTCACTATGTTAAGTACATTCAGATCTTCCTACTTTTGTTTTAAGTCTTCAGAGTAAAGGTAAAACCAAAACAAAACATTATGGCAAAAGAAGACATACAACAAAAAAACAAAAAGGAAGAAAATAAATTTAGTCCACATCTTAAGCTGAGATTCATTTTTCCTCTTACTCTTACAAAAACCACACATTCCCTTAATAGCCACTGGTTTTCCTACCTTTTCAAACTTAGTCTGTAGTCTCAGAAAATAATTTTATCTGCTCTATCCCCTTTAAAAAGATGATCTTCTTTTGAGTCATTCAACTTGCAAAACATTAATCAGACTGTCACCACCTATTTATTCCATCTTGATGTGACATGTCATACATCTGTGCTCATACCATGTGCAGGAGAGCTTTGTGACTCACCTAAGTTGAAATCAGTTGGCAGCTAGGACATGCTGATGTGGCTGCCACAATTCTCACTGGGAACAGTACTCACTCTATCCATTGACTATCTGATTATTTAGGTTAAATGATTCAGGTATATCCTTTCTTCCTTCCCCAACCCAGAGAAAATGAAGACAAACCCACATGGGACTGGATGATTCCTTACTTCCTCAAGGAGACAACAGTGCTAAGAGGAATTACCTGATTATTCTAATAGTATAATTACAGGAGAAAGAGACAAGATGATAAAGAAAAAAAAAATGATGAAAAGACAAGCAATTCTTACTAGGATAAAAAAGGGTAAGAAGGAAACTTGAAAAACCAGCTTTCTTAGTTTCATGTAATTCTGGGAAGCACTCTTCTGTGAGTAACAAAGGTTTGGAACCAAAGGCTAAGCCAAAATATGGTAGTACATGATATTGGATTCCTTTTAGTTTCTCAAGGCACTTGGGCTTTAAATTAAGTTTATGAGTCCTGCTGAAAGTAGATTCAATTCAGTCTCAATATAAACCTCTGTCCCTAGATAAACCTGGTGACCAATTCTACTCAATTAGGACCAGGCTTAAGAACATACTTCAAAGACAGACCCTTTAAATACCTATCAAAAGTATTTACTCTCACATGTCACCATAAAAGTGGGTTGAAAGGGAGGCCTACTGCTTTCACTCAAGATTTACTTAAATCAAATGCCACCAGTACCAAAACAGTTACTGAAAATAACCTTCTGATTAAGGCCACAGGACATCCTAGCAACATTTGGCAAAAAATAACTGAGGGATCCAGTACTCTGTTAAAGTGCCGTCACTTTTAGTAAACATTGGTGAGATACACTTTGATACTACAAAAATACTTGTGTTTTGGAAACACTAGCCTGGAGATTTGTTCTTTCCATCATCTCTCATCACCATCATTCAAAATCTTACCTAAGGTTTATGGCATATGGTTCCCCCATTTACTACTTTATATCCAAGATCCAGGATCCAGAATGATAATCCCTTACAAAATTTAAATGAATAATCCTAATATCAGAAATATTATTTTAATGACTTAATATGCTAGATTCCCTAGTTACCTTCCTTTTCTCTCTAAATAATACTGAACCTGAAATCCTGGCCTATATGAGATCATCTAAGAGTTTGTTGAACATACAGAGCAGTAAGCAGTGAAAAGTAGACCCTTGTTGAATCCAAGGGGTAGTCAAGAAATTCACAGAATGGGGTTGGGGTGTTGTAGGAGAGGTGGGAATATTAGTACACACAGTTTGATTGTGAGACTTAGTATATGTGCCAAATTTCAGCTCCTTGCATCTGTGTTCTTTCAGGTATTGCCAAGAAGCACGTCAAACATGAAAAAAAAACATCTAAATATGGATACAGTTGGAATTTCGCACTATCATTAAGTTCCTCACAAAACAAGGGAAAACACCTCAAAGCATTTTAGAAGAGATGTTATGGCTTTACAGGGACTATTTCCCTGGGAAATCCCTGGTTTACAAGTACCATGGCCTTTTCAAGCAAGGCAGAGTCAAATGAAGATGACTTCAGTCTGCGATGCCGTGTTGAGGCCACTACCTCAGACATTGTCAAAAAAGTTTAAAACCTGTAGTGGACTATACCGAATTGAATAAAAAGCACCTTGCAGAAATGGTTGGAGTATCATCTACAATCATTTTGAATATTCTTCTTCAACACCTAAGGATGTGAAAAGTCAGTGCAAAATGGGTACCGAGAATGCTCAAAAACAACAGTGCTATGAGTGTTCACGACAGTTTTTGGACCTTTGCAGAGACAACAAAGACGAAGTTTTAAACTGGATTGTGACTGGACATGAAACCTGGGTTCATCATGAGCCACAGTCAAAGCAGGGGTCCATGCAGTGGCATGGAAAGGGCACATCACTCCCTAAGAAGTTCAAGCTGTCACAATCAGCTGAAAAAAAATCATGGCTGCTGTTTTGCTTTGGGGGATGGTGGGGGGGGGCGCATCCTGCTGATCTATTACAAGGATAATGGAGTCACAATAGCTGAGGAGTACTATTCCAGTCTTCTGAAACAGTTCAAAGAATCTGTGAAGGAGAAAAGAAGAGGAAAATGGACCAGTGGGGTGCTGCTTTTGCACGACAACACTTGTGGGCACAAAAGCAATGTCACATTGGCAACTGTTCGCGACTATGGCTTCTAAATGTTAAACCACCCTCCTTACAGTCCAGACTTGACTCCATCTGATTATTATTTGTTCCAAAATATGAAAAAACAGCTTCAAGGGAAAAAAATCTACAGATGAAGAAGAGGTTAAAGCTGCAATTTGAGGGCAAAAACAAAACTTTTTTTTTCGAGGGTATAAATAAATTTATTGAAACATCTGAAAAGTGTATTAAGGCTAAGGGTGAATATAGTGAAAAAAATTAGTTTTTATTTTAACCCTTCGTCCCTTTCATTCCCTGAATTTTCTGACTACCACTTATACTTTTCACACTGCAGAATTAACAGAATTAACCATTATCTATAACTGCCACATCAGTTTGTGTGGGCCTCTTCCCAAGAACCTAGATCTCAAGTCTCTGCTTTAAAAACAAGTCAAAATTTTCCAATGCAAAAATAATATAAAATGCATATAAAATTTTTTGTAAATACATAAAAGTAGAAAGTAAAATAAGGTAAAAATGCTCATTGTTTATGTGCACATTTTGGTGTATTTTCTGTTGGGGTAGGTATTCATTACTCACTTAAACCACTGAAAAGATTCTGCCAAATTAAATAAAATGTAGAAGTCAAAGCAAAAATGAATTACAATTGTTTTTTTTTTTTTAATTAAAGTTTATCATTATTATATAATATATGGTCATTGAAGGAAAAAATCTAAAATAATTAAGCAAAAAAGAAGGGGGAAAGTATCACATGTAAGCTCATTTGCTTGACATAACTATTGCTCACATTTGGTTCACAGTATTCTTTTTTTCATGTACATGAGTGACACCTTTTTTTATGACATAAAAGCCATCAAGCTATTAAAAATATCTTTCATTAAAAAAGAAAGGGGTCATAAACATGTTGTTTATAATCTGTTAATTTTACTCAAAATAGATCTGACATCATTTTAAGTGGCTGGGTAGTGTTACATTATATGGCAACACCATAAAATATTTAACTAGTTCCTTATTAAGCTGTTTCTGGGTTTATCTTATTGAATTACTAGGTAATTCTTGTATAGTCTAATAATAAGCAAAAGAGGGTTTTTACTTCCTTTTCTCTTCAAGTTTAATATTTTTGACTGAAGACAAAATTTATACCAAACCACTTAATCACTCTCATTTTTAATGACACTTATGTAAACTAGATGATTGGTTTTAGAAACAAAATTACTTTTGCCAAACACTAAACACTAAAAGGAATGATCATTTAGTAATTTTTTTATAGAAATGAAAATAGCCTTTACCTCCTATCAAGAACCAAATCAACCAATTATGTGGAGTTTTCCCTATTGGATATAGATATTGAGAGTTCACAGGTTTTTAAGAGAATTTTTTACATTCAGAGACTAATTCAGGGTGTTAAAAATCAGCTATCTCTGCCTTCTGAACTGGTCAGACATATCTATCTTACCAACATGCAACCACCATGTTCACTGGGCCTTACATACTCTGTACATAGACACAGACATAGAAAACAACTGTGTGCAGCTTAACGTTGAAGAGGTCAGTTTCTCAAACATAATGAGGTCCCAAGATTGTGTAACATCAGTATATCCACACTCACCACCTTTATCCCTCTGTCTCCCATTATAAGGCAAACTAGAGTTTGAACCAGAGTGCCCTCACTTGTCTTTTCTCACTTCAAGGAATTTGCTATAGGGGAAGCCAGGATGGCTCAGCAGGTTGAGTGCTGGTCTTGCAGCCCCAGAGTCCGAGGAGTGAATCCCAGTCCCAGCCTGCCCTGCACGGCCCCCACCCACCTGTGTGGAATGAAACCATGTCGAAAAATGATGACGTACAATTATGGAGACTACTCTGGGACCTCCCCCTTCTCTCTGTCGCTCTCTGTTTCTGTCTGTCTCTATCAAAAACAATAAAATAAATCTTTAAAAAAAAAAGGAATTTGCTATAAAAGCCAAGGATTCTACCTATCCCACTCTTCAGTGCTAAAATATTAGGGCCACATGCCCTGGCCAAGGTACAACATGTCTACTTTGGAGACAGCAGCATGCCACTTGTGTGTCACTTCATAAGAAATACTGGTAAAACATGTCCTTAGAGAACCCTTTCTTCATTATGATCACAAAGAGCTTTTATTGTACTAATTGCTATGCAAAGCATAACAAATAGATACACTCTCAATAGTTTGTATTTTTAATCCAACAATTCTGTCCAGCAAAAGCACAAGAAAAATATACACAGGGCAAAGACATAACTATATTAAGATGCATTTACATTAGATGTGTAAAAATGGCAGGGGGTTGGTTGGGAATGAAGAGAGGGACTCTTGGGAGTAACTGTGTTCGCTAGGAAGAGTAAGAACTTCCAACTTTCTGACTCTAGATATTTATATGACCTGTGGCTTTGGCCATTTCAACTGAATAATCATTTATTTGTATTAAGTGCCTACTATATGTTCCATTGGCTCTTTCCCAAAGATACAAAAATGTCTAGATTAAATGGGTCCCTATCCTCTACCTCCACTGGAGACCCACCAAACTGATAACATATCAGGCTGCACTTGCATTCTCTTTAGGCCCTCCCATTTTGCCCCTATTTCCAGGGTACCAGACAGAATTTCTGGGGAATGAGGAATGGCATCCTGTAGGTGGTAAGACAGCTCACCCATCAACTTTTCCTATGGAAGTGACAGAGTTGGGAATGGGATAGAGGCAAATTTCCCAATAGCATCTCTTCTGAAATGGGCTCTGTGACGACACTGACCAGTCTAGCCAGCAGTCAGGGGCATGAAGTGGTCACAGGCTAACAACAAGGGGCTCCTTGTTTTGACTTCTACCCAAATTTCCCTTCAGGTGGCTGTGGAAAAGTCATATGGACAGGAGGGATTTTATTTAATAACACTATAAAGTAGGATACATCTGATAATACAACATTACTATCACATCTCATTTGATCCTCATTTGAAATGGGTATTGAGTTCAGAAATGTTAATTGCAAAATTTTCCGGGTTGATTATTAAAAGCTTCTCTAAGTGCCAGAGGAAACCCAGAGCAAAGTCAGGACTAGAAGGGACTTTGAGAGGTCATCTCTCTCCTGACTTCAGAGAGAATACTGAAAACACTGTAAACAAATATAAGGCCATTTTTAGAGGACTTCAGGAAAAATAATTATATTTTCTAGTATCCAAAATCCTCATTTTATAATACCGTTCTTTATATGTTATCTAAGTGGTCCTCAAACTTTAATGTGTATCAGAATCACTTTGGGGGGCTTTGTTAAAACACAGATCACTGGGCCTCCCCTCCCCCCAGTTTCTGAATCAGTATGTAGAGGATGGAGCCTGAGAATGTTCATTTCTCACAAGTTCCCAGGTGGTGCTGATGCGGAGGGTCCCAGGACTACACTAGGAGGACCATGGTTCTAACCTAACCCTCACTGGACTGAACTCATATTCTCAATGGAAACAGATAACAGTTGGTCATTATTTCTTAGTACTGAGGCTTACTTATACTTGAATAACAATTCAAGAGTTCCCCAACCAATTTTTCTCCCTCCAGGCTAAATCATGTAAGTTCCCTAGCATCTTATTATAGGTATTATTTTTCAACCCTTTAATCATTTTTTGAAGTTCTTTGTTCAGCCCTCTCCAAGTCTCTTTTAGTTGTGGAGACATGAATTAGACCCAGATCCTTAGTCAGAGACCAGCTGAGGCTGAGGATAAAGGGAAAAATGACTCATATAGACTCATACTGTATACTCCTGTTTATTAAAATCCAATATCCAAGCTTGCCTTATTAGCTCCCTTCTGATTCATGTTCTTCTGACTCCTTTATGACTGCAGTAATGCTTAGATATTCCTAATGCCTTTCTTCTGAGATGCTCAAAGCACTTCCCTAATTTAATAGCTGACTCAACATCCTAAATCAGTGAAACTGTTCAACAAATAATTTGTTCAACTGCGTTATTAGTTCAGGAGAGGAGAGAAAATCTGAAACCCAAATTCAGATTTCTATCTAAGTACCATTATATAGAGAAACATCTTCTTACATTTATTACACTTTATAAGATACCAAGTTTACTTCCTCCACATAAGAACAATTCCAAGTACAGATGAAACTACTGAATCTCTTTCCCTTTGTGGGGGTCACTGTAACCGACAATGGGAGTTGTGAATAAGGTTCCTTGGGTCAGGTCAGTCTTACTCATCTCCATCACTTCCCAGCTGCTAGAAGAGAGAGGGTAGCAGCACCCCTGTGTGTCCTAATTCTAGCTGGCAAAAGCCCAGATGAATCGAAAGCTAACCCACAAGCTATCCTTAACTCCCCTCACACGATCTTGTTTTCCTTTTCTTCATTCCCATATTCTTTTTTCTGCCAGTGTGCTCAGTGTGTATGTCAAGGGCTCAGCCCCTGTGTACTGCCTAATTTTAGCACATGAGTTCTTTGAGGGTGGAAACTATGCTTTCTTTGTCCTTTGTATGTGCTTGGGGGGGGGGGTGTAATACATGCTAAATAACAACAGTCCCAGTATTTCCAGGAGAAATCAGCATTCTGGCCATTAGGCAAATCCTACTGCCGTTTACTCATGTGTAAGACAGGCGAAGCTGAAGGCATCCCTTTGCTCACTGTTTTCCTTTCATTTTAGATAAAACAGTTAAAAATCAATACAACAAAGCTTATTCCTACAAAATTTCCTCTGGAAAGAGAGCATTCTAAAGATGTGATCACTGAGCAGTTACATTAGGCTCCAAACCAAAAAGCAACCTATTAGATAATATAATATCCCATAAAGCTACACAGATAAGTTACCTATTAAAAACCTCATGTGGATGAAGAGGACCCAGAGAAAAATCCCTCAAAGCTTCAGAGAAGAAGGCTAGTCTCCAGGAATAATGAAACAGCAAAATAAATTGCAGTCATGAGCTACTCTGTCAGAGCCTAGTGGTCTGTAGCTATTTTAAGAGAGAGAGGACTAGGATGAGAGGGCAGGCAGGCCACCAGGGAAAGCAGCATAAACAAGACTGGAGGACAGATAATGCACAAAACTAACGTCAGTTAGGGCGATGGTGATAGAAGGTGCAGGTGTGCACAGCACATGGCCATGTACTCCAGAACATTTCTGCAGGCCACAAAGCTGCCCCTGTGTTTTTTTGGCATCTGGACCCCCCTCCCCCCGTTTGTGACTCTGAGTTGAGCTCAGTGTGATCTGTCACCGTCAAGGTCATAACTAGTTAACCGCCTCTATTCATGAGGGAACCATAAGCAGTATCACTTAGGCACCCAGGATAAGAAATAGTGAAGAGAATCACAGCACCAGCAACCGTGAGAAATTCCAACACTAACACATAATAAAAATGATCTCTCTTATTCACTTACATCACTCTCTCACAGCACATAAATAATTAAAACAAATAATCTTAAAAGTGTTTATGAGAGTTTTTAGCAACTCCTGAAAGAACACATGCTTCCTAGTAGTAAAAGCACCTATGAGTGCTTCTTTCTGTTAAATGAACAATATACCTTTAAAACCTCTACATTGAAATTCTGGTGGCACCTTATTAACAACCAAAAGTAAGAATAAGAATTATTACTTTCTTATGATAGAAGTATATATGACTATTATGAAGCATATACTGGAACACAGTGTATTTTACTGCTGAAGGTGACATTACAAAGTTTTCTGTTTTAATTACAATTAATCTGGACTGCAAATTTCTCTTCTGTTCAATAAAAAATTTAAGTTTTAAAAAATGTTTCTTTCCAAAAATAGCCTAAGAACTCAGTTCTATTTTCCCTTCTTACATTCTTTTCCTACTAAATGTACCACTGAAACATTTCCTTTCATTGTTGACACGTTAGGTCATTTGGATTTAAAATCAAGACAATACATAATAACAAAGAAGTCTTTAAATAAAGTTTCTGAAACAAGAAAACAGAATTTGAGGGCAAACTCCTTTGCTCAAAGAAATGACAGACATGAAAGCCTGAAAAGCAGCTACTCCACCGCCTGGTTCATTGAAATCAACAGTCCTAAAGGGGATATAATTTATGTGTTCACTGATGAAGAAATTCCTGCCTGGTTCTGTGTTACAAGCAGTTGTTTGGCATTGTTTGGAAGTTGTTTGGAAATCAATGCACTCAATTAAAACACACTTCAAAGTAAGGTTAAGTGATTCAGATTTAATTTAAAATATTCAATATTAAAATCTTTAGTTTTCTACAATCCAAATTTAAGTTAGCAATGACTTGTTAAATTAAGAGCAGTTGAATTGGAGAATATCATGGCCTTTGGTTCATTTTGGTAACTAACTCAATCATCCAGAGGATGCTTTCAATTACTTTCAATGCCTTCCTCCTAAAAGTATTTTATTTTTTAAAGTGCTTCTGCTTAGAAATACATGGCTCAGTCTATTCTTAAGCAAAAAA
This sequence comes from Craseonycteris thonglongyai, assembly GCA_004027555.1. Classification (NCBI taxonomy): domain Eukaryota; kingdom Metazoa; phylum Chordata; class Mammalia; order Chiroptera; family Craseonycteridae; genus Craseonycteris; species Craseonycteris thonglongyai. The sequence goes on from PVKE010007964.1 coordinate 29,485, forward strand.
TTCTCCTTAAAAAAAAACAAAACTGTCCATTTATACATTTTACAAAATTACATTTGTCACTCCCATTATTTCTGGAGCATTGGCATGTATTTCAGGGTAAGTATAATAATAGAACAGGAACCTGCTTCTAACTTTTATTTTTTATAAAAGTTAGGTTACCATAGAAAATAAAACTCAATGACACAGCCATCCAAATATTTTAGCAGATAAAATAAGTAATAAACTACAGACTGCTTTGCAAAGATAAAAACAGTAAGAATCAAATACTTTCTCTTGAGAAAACTTAATAAGGCAGGTTTCTTGTATTAGAATTAAAAAATAAACAAACCTTTGGCCCCATCCTTAGAATCCTCTATAATTCACACCCCAAAGTTTCCAGTATTGCCAAGAGATTTAAAAAAAAAAAATGACTATGATAGAATGACATTAAGAAGAAGATTTAAGGATAAAAGAACACAGAAATCTTAAAAATTCACCTAGTACTTACAAGAACTTTCAAAGGAAATCTGAGCCGCAATTTAGAAGACTGCTCTCCCGATCATGAACACAATCTGAAGTCTAAAATAGATATCCTATCACATTAGGCAGAGAAGTGACATTTCGGCTTACTACCTTCTACTTGGGTAAACAGTTTTACAACTCATAGAACAAACCCTGGCTAAAATTAACTGCACCGGCGTAGAAGCAGGCAGGAACTCGCTGATTTGCATCATGTGTGCTAGGGATTTATTTATTCACTAGGACAACATCAGTGTCCTCTTAATGGGAAATTTAGCCAAGGGGCGTGCTCTGGTGAACAATACACAGCATCATGATTATGCTAGTTATTGAATTCAGTCCAATAATACTAAACTTCTTTTTAAGTTGTTTTCACAAGTACTGACAGAGTTGCAAGCTTTTTTTCACAATAGGCATTCACTTGAATTTTTAAGCACATTCAAATCAAACAAAACTTTGGCAACAAGGTGGCAGTGCTGTATTCTCTTTACAAGGAAAAAGACATTCTGTCAGATTATTTAAATAGTATGACTAGATGTGGTACTGTGTAAAATTAGATAGGCATCAAATACACATACCCATAAAGTCTATCAATAAGTTGCCTTGAATGAAAACTTTTATTCCTGGATATCTAATGAATTAATTCCATTTACTTGCTTTCTGGCTTTGTCTTCTGCACCTCCAAAGAAGCTGCTATGAGGACACAAGTTCACCAATAAATAACAGCTGAGAACCAACATCTCAAATATCTGCAAAAGTTATCATCCTTGGCAAGAAGCATTTTGAAGTGTATTTAACTGCTTGGCTAGCTGGAACTAGTAAATTGTCCTCTATAGTTGACTGACCATCTATTAAGCATGTTGAAGCTCAAGGTGACAGCTAAAGATCCCCAGTATACAGCTGATATTCAAAAGAAAATGAGAAGTAACATGGAATGTCCTTTAAAAACATACCGGTAAACTCCCTTACTAAGTACAACTTATATCAAAGACAGCACTGCTTAATGTCTACTCAAGATGGTTCAGGCTAGTTTGTTTTATACATTTAAGTTCTGATGACAATTTGGCTCCTCTTGGACACTTTATGAAAAATATGAAACCATGTTACAAACATCAATCAAATCTCCAAACATCTCTGGAAGATGTCATTTTCTCTCTTTTTTTTTTTCCTTAACAGATGGATAAACAGGGAAATTCAATGACTTGTCCAAGGCTTCCTCTGAAATCAACACTGGATTATTCCACCCTCTCCTAACCTCTCTATGGCATGTCTTCCATATTAACCATTTAGCTATAATCCTGTAGATATTTTCAGAGCTGTTCGTTTTCCTAATTTTAAAATGTCATGTCAGTTTGGACTTCACAGAGATTCTACTTAACTGCCAAATCACAGGTCTGAGCTCCAGGAGCTCACTTCTTAGCTCACTTAATTCACTAGTGCAAACAGGTGTCCTGTAACATGGACATGGCCATGTCCTTACAAAGCACTGTCCACCGGTGGCATGCATATCCAAAGTAGCAAACAGGTTGCTTTTTCATTGGCACGAGCTGGTAGCTACCAGCACAATCCCCTTTCAAGTTATTTATAAAATGTGCTAGCTCCTAGTCTGGGATTCTACCCCTACTGCCCAATCTTAGGCAGCTGTAGCCGACACTTGCTCCATCCTTATGAGACGCTGTGAACTCACCTACATCCCAACCCAAAGTCAATGAAGATGGGCATTTCCCACTCTATGGGCCAAAAGGATAAAAGCTGGCACTTATCAAAGATGGATGACCTCTTATTAATATAATTCTCAGTGGTCCAAGGCAAACTTACTAAGGAATTCTTAAAAGTCAAAAAAAGACATTGTGAGGCTATTTTTGACACAATTATCCTTTTTCTATTATGTCATAGTTCACAGAAGAGTTTCTAAGCCAAAATATTATTGTTTCCCTAAACCAGAAATAAAAAGCAAATACATCAAGTTTGTTTATGTTTCAGATTTTTCATCAGAGAATATGAGAGATCCTACATCTGTTACACGGAAGGCAGGAAATTCTGAGCACTTTTCCAGATTCTCATATGTTCATGCTGAGTATGACTCCACTGTTTCTTTCAAGCAATAGCCACAACTGTTCCAAAATGCAAGAACCAAAACATTCCAAAGAAAATAATGTATCCTCCAATTTACATTAGTCATCTGTTACCTTCTTTTCATTAGTAAAAAGAATTAAGATTCAACTGTACTTTGTTTCAGGCATAATTATGACAGTAGAGAAAAACGTATGTGCATCATTAAAAGCATGATAAATTCTTCCCATTCATTCTCATGAATTTTTGGTGATAGGGAAAGAGGGACAGGCAGTGCTAAGCCAGTGGAGGGCAGTAATGTATGGAACCTTCAGTTTATTTAAATAGTATGACTAGATGTGGTACTATGAAAATTAGATAGGCATCAAATACACATACCCATAAAATCTGTCAATAAGTTGCTAATGATTAGATCCATGAAATTAAAACAAAAGAAAAACAACTCGTTTTATGAACTTGAATTAATGAATTAACCTGAAAATAGACTGTCTAGAGCTACATATGTAATTTTATATTTCCTAAGAGTCACATTAAAAAAATAAAAAGGTTAATCTTAAGTGTTTTATTTAACTTAACATATCTAAGATATTATCATTTCAACATGTAATGAATATGAAAATTACTAATGAGATTGTGGGAGGAATGGAAAGCCATGGAAAGCTGAAGAACTGAGACAGATTTTGAAAGAGGAGGAAAAATGATTTACAAAGAAGAAATAAAAAACTAAAAGGAGGACAAACAGACCAAAAGGAGGGGAGAAGAAGAAAAGAATATTTTCTTAGGCATTGCTTCACTTATAAAATCATGTAACAAATATTGGAATGCTCCTGTTCTGGGGTTAGGTGCTAGGTGTACAGAGAGGAAAGACAAAGGCTTTATGCTGAATGAGCCCATATATTAGTGCCACCCAGGCAAGTAAGCATCTGGTAAGTATGAAGATGCAGCTAGCAATTTGCTCTGTACTACAGAAGCACACATGAGGATGGGGGAAGGAGGGCAGCACAGTTTATTTTTTAAATAAAAGTTCTTTTCTAATGAAATTTCAAATATATCTTCTATAGTATCTCTGGATTCTGAATTTTATTTTGAAACCTCAGAAGACTCATGGATAGATCATGAAGACATCAGTTATTCCACAGGATTTAAAAATTGTATCTGGAACCAGCAGTAAAGTTATTAGTCTGAGCTATTTATCATCTTCAGATTAAACCTGGTTAGTTGGTCAAACTAATGAAGGCAGTAGGTTAGGAAAAGAGTAGAAAGGGGAAAAAAATTCACATTTCACAATGATTATCAGTTTCTCAGAGTATGACATAAAATACTCAAAGGCTTCATGCTGGGGGAAAAAAATATTACCAACCTATTAGAGAAGAAACTCTTCTTAAGATTGTAGCTGTGGAATCAGAAAGACCTGGGTTCATAAATGTGGTCCCCCACCTACCAGCTCTATGACCTCAGGCAACTTAGCTAGCCACATGAGTCTGCTTCCTCACTTGCAAAACACTGTTAATGCTGGCACCAAGTGTTAGCACTCAGAGAGGATGGACAGCCCCTGCCTGCATAAAGGAGCTCCTCATAATGGCCAGAGCCATTATGGTCACACCCCTTCTACGTTAGTATAGTCCTTGCTAAAGATCAATTTGGGATGTTTACTGAATGAGGACTAAAGGCTCCCTACTTTTATAGCTCAAAGCTTCAAAAAATAAAAAGCTGAAAGGGGCTTCAAATGACTGTTAAGTATTTCAGGAAAACCCAGGGTCTGTAAACTATCTCTTTGAAAACTCTGTAGCTCTAACAGCCTGATTAATTTTTCTCTATTATAATTATCACCTTTTGTTGCTAGCCTAAAGTTAAATGAGAATTTAGGGACACTGACTAAATAGTACATATATACAAATTCCATACCTTGGTAGATAGTGCAGTAATAACTCGTTTGTTCCCATTTCCCTGTATCCATATCCTTGGGTAGTCCCTTCCCACACTTTTTTTTTTTTGCACTCCAGGTTGACCAGCAGGACGATAGGAAATATAACCTACAGACTTGAAAAGTGCAGGCCCACTGAAGCTTGCCCTCTCTTGCTGCACTTTGGAAACTTGAGACCACCACATGAAACAGCCCTGGTTTATCTACCAAGGATGAGAAGACCACACTGAGCAAAGATGTACCATCTGGTGCTGAGGCCCCTACAGCAGCCAGCATGACAACTGCCCAACACGGGTGAGGCCATCCTAGACCATGTGGCCCCAGCCCAGCAGCCAGCCAACCACAGAGACCTCAAACCAGAAGAACCACCTAGGTGACCTACAAAATTGTGAGACATAGTACGCTTGTTTTTCTATATATATGGGTTGTTATGTAGCAAACTCACTAATATACAATCTTCAAAATGTCTGTAATATTCCATGCCTTTACTTCCAAATGAAACCTCAACTATTTCTTATTCTTATAATTCACAATTCTATAAGAAATTTACAATTTTGATTATTTACTGTATCTATCATATCACCTATGTTAATTAAACTAAAATAAAAGTGAGGTGGTGATCATAAAACTGCTACAATTATAAATGTCCTATTTATTTCATCTTGTAATTTGAAATAAATATATGTGGCCTTCAGTGCTACAACTATATATGCTAAAGAAATTATTTCTCCATCCTAGCCTTCAGAGTGATAATAGTCAGTTTGTCTTAATACTTCAGAAATGGAATAAGAGTACCAATTTATATACACATGAACAGGAAAATCTAACTCAAAGAATAAACCATTTTTCCTCCAGCACTTTTATTTTTGTAAGCTAAGATATACATAGCAGCAAACTCTTCAAGACAATTCTTTTTAAGACTTTGATAAACAGCTAATTCAGTATACTTTTATAATTTATACAGGACTATGAAAGCATTATTTGCTGTTGTTTGAAGGCTTATTTTAACAAAGTTGTTTATTTTTTTAGGTATCTTAGAAGTCTATTAGGAAATTTTACCCTCACCATGCATTCCTAATAGTCATCCATCTAACAAATATTTGTTAAACAGTTGCTTCCTTCCTTTATGAAACTTCCAGGCATTTTGCAAGATGTGTATGAATGGCAGGATGCCTATGACTGGCAGAAAATTGAGTAACTGACAGTTCTGCATTCAAAAGCCTTTTAATCTGATAGGAGATGTGACAGAACACTGTATTTTCCATCCATCCGAGGTTGGAACAGATTTAAGTTATACGTAAATTTTCCACTCCACAAAGGGTCGGTGCTCCTAACTCCCATGTTGTTCAAGGGTCAGCTGAATATGAACTTTCTATCATATAAGATAGTAATCAGTAAGCATTCCAAAGGGTAAAAATCCATTCCAGTAGAATTCTAAGAACAGGCTTCCAGTGGGGTAATCCAAGAAAAGCATCTTGGAGGAAGTAACATCTGAATTGAGCCTTTGCATGCTGATAAGACTTTCAGTAGCAAAAAGAGAGGACAAAACACTATACTGAAACAATAGCATAAGCAAAGATAGAGAACAAGAAAAGATACAATATAATGTATATAATCTATGGATGGGGAATGGCTTGGATTCAGATTTCAGCCCTGTCAATTAATAGCTGTTTGACTACTAATGAAAGTCCTTAATTTCTCCAAACCTATGCTATAAAATGGATTAAATTTTAGCTTCATCACTTAGTAGCTGTTGATCTTGGGCAATTACGCTCTCTGCCTCAGTTTCATCATCTTTAAAATGGGGATAATAATATACATGCTTTATATGACTATTAGGAAGACTAAATGAGTTTATATTTATATAGCATATAGAACAATGTCTGGTGCTTAATATATAAATGTTTTGTTAAATAAGTTAGTAAACTCAGCTTTATGCATACAAAGCAAGACAGACAGATGTGTATGAATAGAGATGAGTATATAGATTCAGCTATATTGTCAAGGACAGAACCTGGTATGTAGTAGATGCTAAATATTTATTTTAACCTTTTCCCCTTTGTCTGGAGTTCACAGAGATTTACACTAAAGCACAGGGTCAAACATGTTTTCATGTGCCCCAACATTAGCCTTCACTCATTTACAAGAACAGAGACTGTCACTCTTCCCCTTTGAAACTGGGGGCAGCAATTCTGCACTTGCTGATATAAGATGCTAGGCTTGAAACTGCTAAGACACAGCATGGCTGCCAGATTCATACAAAGGAGATTAATATCTTATATAATAAATACATCTTATTGGAAAAATAAATGGATTAAGTATAATCTGAACCTCTATAATTTATTAGTATTCAAGCTAATCTAAAACAAACTGTAACTTGATATTTTAGGGAAAACATTAGATTAGAACCACAGTTATTCAAAAGGTAGATTAACAAAATCTTACTACCTTATTTTTCCATGTATAAGATGCACCCATGTATAAGACAACCCCTACTTTTCTAACCCAACATTAAGAAATCAATACATAGGTTACTCCCATGTATAAGATGACCCCCAATTTTAGACAAAAGTATCATTTTATGTATGGAAAAAATATAGTAACTCCAGTTTAATTTGGCTTCAAGTATTAAGTTAATATTTAAGCTGAAAATACTTTTAAATGCAGTTGTATTACTTGAATCTCTTAAGAAAATGTTAAACTCAGTTCCCTCCATTTTTAAGATGTAAGTACTAAAGACAGTTAATAAATTATAACTAAAGGGAAAAAAATACTACTAAAGTACAAGACAATAGTATATGTAGAAATAAGTAAAATTTTCCTGCAATCTTATTCTATTTATTTGTTTAGCAAACTCTTTTTCAGAGATAATGCAAAGGTAAAGTTAACCCATAACAAATTAAACTTAATTGCCAATTCTGTGTTGGTGGACAGAATCTAAATTAACCAGTTGTGCTGAACTGCTCATTATAAATGTCTACTTCTCTGTTTACTCATTCCAATTATAGGAAGACTATAAAGAATCAGGCAAAAAGTTTTAACTTCCAAGATCTTTTGGCACCTTAGCACCAAATATTAATTTGTTATTTCAGTCCAACTATTTCACAAGCAATCAAGTCTACTTCAAGAGCATCTACAATCTTTTTAGAGTAAGGGCTACTCTACTTCTAACTTGAAATTTAAGACTTTCTGAGGAACAGAGGTCTGTAGCATAATATTTTAATAGAATTATTCTGTGGGTTTATTCAAATCCCAACTCTACCACCTACTAACAGAATTCTCTCTGCCCATCTGTAAAATGAGAATAAGAACCCACCTCCTGGAATTATTGCAAAAATGAATTAATACACAAGGAGTACTCAGAACAGTACTTGGCATAAATTTTAAAATATATGTATAGTTTAGCTATACATATGAAGGGAAATTCCTCATTGAACCACCTTGTATGTGGTAGTCAAGAGAATCTATTTTGGGGTTCTGGGTTTTTAGGTTCTCTCTCTATTTTATTTCAGATGGACAGGGAACTCACCCAAACTTGCATAAGAATAGCCCCAAACCACCAGTTTTACTATTAATAAATCAAGTTACTGAGCATTCGTAGGGTTTGAGGGTGGATGCCCTAGTGTGTGGTAGAATACAACACTTGGTATCAATTTACCAAGAAACTTGGTAAATCAAGAATTTATTCTCTAATGTTTAACAGTTTTGCTATAAATTTATGTGTAAACTGAGATGATAAGCAGTTCAAAATCACCTCCAACTAAACTGAAATAATCGTAAGAGATTCTAATTTCACTTGGGTATAAGAACTCAGTAGGTGACTAGTTTCTTCAGGGGGGTATAGTCTAGTGTCTTAATGATAAATGTACATGATTGTGTCTCTTGAGTATTATTTTAAAAAGTGCTTCAAATTTTTCAAAGTAGAAGTGATAAGCAAAACCCCAGAAGGATTAACAACTCAGCTCTAAGAACTACAATGGGGGAAGCCGGGATGGCTCAGTGGGTAAAGCGCTCACTTTGCAGCCCCGGGGACCGAGGATCGAATCCCGGCCCTGGCCCGTGTGGACCCATATGCTGAACTGGGGAGTGCCCCCAGTTCACTTCTCACTGAGGCGAGACCCCGGCCCAGTTCCTGCCCTGTGCAGCCCCGCCCACCTGTGGAATGAAACTATGCGGAAAAACCAATGATGTGCAATTATGGAGACTGTTCTGGGCCCTCCCCCTTCTGTCTGTCTCTGACTGTATCTCTCTCTCTCTCAAAACAATAAATAAATCTTAAAAAAAAAAAAAAAGAACTACAATGACCCAGTAATTATAATTGAAGCAGCCATTCTCAGAAATACCAGAGGGTTTCTGTACATGGGCTCTGGTTCCAAAAAAGAAGAAAGGACTAACAGTACTGGGATATCTGAGGTTAACTATAGACTGAAATAATAGAAAACTACCCATTTTAGACCTTAGTACTTCCATTGTAAAAGTTGATTCTCCTTTTTATTGACATATTCCTGTCTCTCCAATTGCCAGAAGCAGATGTATTTCCTAGTTCTTTGACTCAGATATGGTTTTTTAAAAATACTCTTAAAAATGACTAAAAATTATTCTTTTATTAGTTTTGCACATTGAGATTCTTTCATGTAAAGCACATTGAAAAGAAGAGCTCTCAATCCAGATTTAAGGCTTTAATAAAAACTCTTTAAATAAGACAGATGGAAGCATAAAAGAGTAGCATATTAATAAATTCCAGCTATCATTCTGATTTTGAATAAGAAAAATATTGCCCATATTATTAAAGCATATAAGATAGAAGATTATAAAACAATAAGCAGCCAGTTAGACAAAGGGTATTCTATTTGTTAATACACAGCATATCACAATGATGTATACCCAAATCATATCAGACTAGTTGTCATTGTTTTTTGTAGAAGTGTTAAATAAGCCACCTCTTTTCATAAGAGTGCAATAGTAGATCAGTGTCTGGGAAAAATAATTAAAATAAAAAGCAAATAACCCAAAACATCCCCCAGCTAATATTCTAAAAAAAATCTCTCTGAGGTCAATTACTAAAATAACCTCTTTAAAAATCATCTTTAACTTAAAATTAATTCTGAACACAGAACAGGAAGAATAAATCACATTTAAGTTACAATTCTTTAGACTATGTCAGACAATTCTGAGACACTGAGAAAGAAAAAAGTAGTATAAATAGCCAAGAGAAAGAAGGACTAGGCAGCAGCTAAAACACAAAGGCCAGGGGTGAGATCAAAATTAGAAACATATAATGTCTGGAGAAAATGTCCATATATGGATATCGTTAAATCAGTAACTAAGTAAGGATAATCCACTGGGCAAAATAAACAGATGCCATCATCATAAAGGCTAATTCTTCATCTTTCATTTAGAAATTTTTGGTCAGGAGACAAATAACATGACTTTATGCTACTATGTTCAATAATGTCCAATAATATTTGGAAGCATTTTAGAAACTAGTCTCAACTTTCCACGTCCCAGATGAGAAACTTCACATACCCTGATCTTTCCTTTTTATGAAAGCATGAAAAAGAAGTAATAGAGGATAAAACTTCTGCTGAGTATTCCTTACCTTATCTAGTAATTTTATTACCATATTTACTTACATCTCTCAACCTCATGGACTTTCGAATTCACCAGAGTAGACTGCTATTTGCTCATTCTCGTTTACTATTTATTAGACTTTTTGGGAGCTTCTTAATCTAGTGCCACACACTGGATAAATGAAATAAATAAGGACCCTACCTTCTAGAGGAGGTCACAGTAGGGTGGGAGGCATATACACAAAAAATTATAACCCGGTGTAGGGCCTGTAACAGACATTTGTACAGAAGTAATTCTCTTTGGGGTTTGGGTAAGTTTTGTGATAGAAATGACCAGGCTGAGAAAGGGTGAATGGCATTTTAGGCAGAGTGATCAGTACAGGCAAGGGCGCAGAGGCAGGTGACAACACAGCATATTTTCAAAATAGCAAAAACAAAATATATGTCTATAGTGCAGGTGATGAGATACAAGTGGGAGAAGAGGTAGATTAGACTGAAAAAGTAGATTGGTGCGGATTGCTGAGGTCCTTATGTGCCAGGCTAAGGCATTAGTCCATTATCTTGTAGCCCTTAGGCTCTCAACTCTGGCTACACATAAAAATCTCCGGGGAAGCTTTATAATAAAATACTGGTGCCTGATATTTGTTAGTTATCAATTAATAGGTCTAGGACAGGGCCTGGACATGAGTATTTTTTTAAAAAGCTTCCCATGTAATTCTAGTATGTGGTGAGGAGTGAGAACCACCACTGTAGGCAACAGGGAGTCAACACAAATGTATAAGTAGGATGGTGATGTAAACACATAAAAAAAATAGTTACTTGGGCAACAGTGTGAAGAGTAGATTAGAGGCACAGAGCCTAGGGAGGAATGTCAGTTTGTAGGCCACTGAATATAGGCGAGAGATAAGAGTCTGCCAGTAGTTTCTAACCTTTTATGGGTCACTGACCTGTGTGAAAGTCAACGATAAAAGCCAAAAGTATTTTCCTTAGAAAAAATGCACATATATCAAAAATGTATCCCTAGTTTCAGGGGATTATGAACCTCCTTGAGTAACTGATTCAAGTTAAGAAATCCTGGCCTAATGGCAGTGATGACAGAGATTTTTGAGGTAGAATCAATAACACTGATGACTTTTAGGTGAGGGGAAAGAAGAGGAATTAAGGATGACTTTACCATTCCTAGATTGAGAGTTATAAATAATGAACACATATTGTGCACCTATTTAAGTGCCAGGAATCATACTAACCTCTTAACATGGATTTATCTCATTGAATTTTCACAATTCTATAAGACAGTTGCTATACCTATTTCATAGTTGAAGAAACTGAGATTAGAAACAATAAGTATCTCATCCAATGTTACATGAAGTAAGTAGTGGAGCAGGAATTTAATCCCAGACAGTATGACTCCAGTTTACAGCACTAACCTCTTTTCATACCCTGTTAATTAAGAGGAGGAAACAGGAGAATAAAGAAGTAGTTTTAGGATGAGAGGGGAGAGGTCTCAGGGTAGGAATATAAAAAATTTGTTTAGACATGCTGTGTTTAAGATAGTACAAGACAGAGGTGATGGTATCTATTAAATCAGAAAAAAAATAAAATAAAATAAAAAGGAAAGAGCCAGGAGGTAAGAGTATAAAATACACTAATAGGTTTACTAAATTCTCTCCATGGTCCTGGCACCCTGCTAGGTGCTTTCTCAGAGTAGTGTAAACACTATCATCTTCCCTCTACCAGTGAGGACACAGACCTGGGTCACACAGCCCATCTTCTCAGCCCCTAACCTTGACCTCTCTGGCAGTACAAAAGGGAGTAGAAACCGTGGTGTCATAAGGGGTAGCAGCTTCCAACCTGTTCTAAAATAGTTTTTTTTTTAAGGTTTACATTAAAATATTTTGACAATATTTACCCATTTTCATAACCTAAAGGATTTTTATATTGTTTCAATTATTTGAGTAGAAATAGGGACTGTCTCAAACAACTTAAATATTAGAGATACATTTTTACTGGAATACCGGTATGCAAACTTGGGTGCATACCTATATAAATGACAAAGCATGACACAAATTCCCTACAGTGACATAACTATCTGAGTCAGAATTCTGAACAATTAGTCTAATGGAGATAGTGCCTTGTGTTTCCTGAGGCCACAATGAAGCCAGGAAGTGGTGAAATTTCCCTTTAAACTTTTTTTTTTTTTTGTAGTTCAGAAAGAATGGTTTCTCTCATCTCTGAAGAACAAAATAAACTTTTGACCCACAATCCACAAGTCTAGTCTACATAGTTACTTCGATTTAACAGTGGAATAACTTATGCACTGCAGTTTCAGATAAAAGCCTGTTATATTTCAACATTTCAGCACCTTTGAAATACTTGTACTTACAATCATATAGCCTGTGAGTCAAAAGCATTCCTTCTGTAAAAGTACCTGTAAACAGCCCATATTACCTTAAATTTACTCCTCTTTTAGAATTTAAGTACCTTAGAGAAGAAGTATAAAATTCCAATTACAACAGTTTTTTTTTTGTTTTTTGTTTTTTTTAATTTTTGACAGAAAGAGAGATACAGAGACAGAGACAGCTAGAGAACTGAACTGTGGGAACTCCCCAGCTCAGCATGTGGGTCCGCCTGGGCCGGAGCTGGGATTCGATCCTCGGTCCCCGGGGCTTCAAAGCGAGCGCTCAACCCGCTGAGCCATCCCGGCTTTCCCAATTACAACAGTTTTGAAGTCTTGTTGCACAAACTTTCACTTAGAGAAATAATTCTTTCTATAGCCACTCTCCTAGTCACCTGTCACTACGCTTGAAAGGCTCCATTGATGAGAAGTCATTACTGTCTAGGGCAGCCTACCCTATCGCTAGAGCACTCTTAACAGGGCTTAGCTCAAGGCAAAAATTCTTTGCCTTGTAATATTCATTCATTCATTCTTTTCTTTCATTCATTCAAATATTTACTGAGCATTTGTGTCTCACATGTACACATTAATTCCACATACCACCCTCTGGTCTTCCTATTCCAGAATCTACAGGGTTACTACCATTGTTTTTTTATAACCTCCTTAAGAACCAACAAACTCCAACCGTGATTCTTCATGTGACAGTCTCAATCACTATCCTTGTCTCCCTACTTTGCTAATGTCTCATCTAAAATGTGGTTTCACAGACATAAACAAAATTCACCAAATGTGGCCTATGCAGCTCATGTTTTTAGCAGCCACATCAGAGATGGCTCACATAAGCCTGTGGTCAACTAAACTACTAGCTCTTTTCATCTCAGGTGCATCTGAGATTGTCTGCCACCACAAGCATTCCTTGACTCCTACAGAAAGTTCATCCTTAGTATATTTCATCCTGCTAATTTCAGAACATTACAATCTATTCAGATTATTTTGAATCTAGAATCTAAAGTCTGCTATCTACAGTATTAGTCATCTTTCCTAGATTTATGTCATCTGGAAATTAAGTAAATTTCATCCACCTCTTTAGAGAAAGAGGACATTGTTAGTTTAAAAAGTGTTATTGATGGGAACTCAAAATACAAGTTCTCTAGACTAAGTACCACTCTCTGATACATATATTATCAATTTTGAACATTTTTAGGGGGCAATAGCCCCTCTCAAAATCTGATGCAAGCCATCCAATGTACTTTTGTACACAATTTTTCAATGAATACTGGATAGATGATGGATCACATGAGGCCCCCTAATAAGGTGCCCTACCTCTAGGGCCTATGAAAAACATTTCTAGCCACTAGGATTCATTAATATTAATTTTTTAAATAACTGATTATCCTATCTAGTGCCCAACTTAATACCCAATAGGAGCCAGTTAATTGGAAATAAACTCATATTAACTCTCTAATTCTCACTATCAGAGAAGGTATCCAAAAACTAAGAAATCTGACCAAAACCTAACCACGAATTCTAAGATATTTTAGGAACAAAGCACAAGTAAATATCTAAGGTTATCGATACAAAGATACGTTTTGCACCACTACTCGTAGTGGCAAAACAACAACAAAACATTCCCAATGTCTATTCACAGAGAAATGGATGAATAAATTATGGCATATTGAAAATTTTACTCATTTTTTTTGAAAATAAGAGTTAGACCTATATCTATTGACCTGGAGAAATAACCATGATATACCAGGGAGGAAAAGCAACTTCAGAATAATATATCATATCATTAAAACTACTTTTATGAATATAAAAAAAGATGTGAAAAAAATCCCATCAGGCTGTGAACATGGGTGGGGAATTCTTTTTAATTCATCCTTATATACTTTTACTTATTACAAATATTGCCTTTACCAAGTAAAACATTAAAATAAAAAACTAAATAAGACAGACAAAATCTATCAATAAAGACTCAGATTTTTTGCCATAATTGTCCATGCAGGTTTTCTAAATAAATTTCCAAAATGTTTCCCATCCATAGTATATCCTAGATGAAACCTAATTTCTTTTTTGACTTTCAATGATTCTGAGTTCCTCGACTCTTTGGGGTATATGATTCCACTTCAGAGGTACTGTTCTGTTAGACATATTAAATTTGTATTATATAGTTTAAATGTGTCCACAATTCACAAGCATAATTTTTCCCACCTTTGGAAAATATGCATCTCAGTAGAGCCAAAAATAAAAGGTATGTGGAACCCACTAGGTCCAATACATCAGAGATGGATTAGGCAACACAAACACTATCCAATTCTAAGGCAAAGAAATGAGCATAGAAGACCTTTCTGTTGGTTCAGTGGTTCTCAATCTTGGCTGAACACTGGTATTTTAAAATACCAATACCTGGGCACCATTTCCAGAGATTCTAATTTAAGTGGCCCTGCCATAGGTGCTATTTCATTTTAAAAGCTATCTAGGATTATTTGTATGGGCAGTTACTTAAGAACAACTGTTTTTTACATTCCATCCTTTTCCTTCCTTCTTCTAATTTTTCTACAAAAAAAACAAAAAACAACTTTTCCTTTTTCAGTTAAGGCTAGCAGATACATTTGGGGAAGCCAAAACCAATCAACCAGTTAATGCCTGACCACCATTCATAATTTATACTGTTGACTTTAGATGCTCAACTTAAATAAAGTTACTTAAATCTATGGCTAGCATCATAAATTAGGAGCCCTTCACATGTCAAAAGAGTATTTGTAGACTCTCCTTAATAATGATTTATCATTATTAACCTTGAAGCCAATGATTTTATAAAACATCTTAAAGACTCTGAACATTATGTTGGGAAACAAAAGTGTCAACATTGCTCTACCAATCAATTATTTGACATGCTGCTGGACATAAGTCAATTAACAGACTTCCTTATTCTTTGTGCTAATCTTTATAAGTACTTTAAAAATTCAACATCTATTATGTAGCAAAGAATTGATAAAAAACAAACCATTACTTGAAATATCTCCCCTATTCAAATTTAGTATATGAGAATAATAATATTCTCCACAAGAATAATGTCAATAAAGTAGGAAAGGGAATTCATTAATAAAATGAAATATTTATTAGTACACATTTTATTTACTGTACAAAAAGATAGTATTCTATACTTTGAACTCATGCTACAAATTACATAGAAGTTTTAAAAAAGATAATGTATGTTATTTATAATGACTGTCATTAAGAAATACCGTATTTTCCGGCGTATAAGACGACCGGGCGTATAAGACGACCCCCTAATTTTACAGTTAAAACATAGGTTTAGGCCTATATTCGCTGTATAAGACAACCCCCCACTTCCGAGGCTGTAGTCTTATACAGTGAATATAGGCCTAAACCTATGTTTTAACTGTAAAATTAGGGGGTCGTCTTATACGCCGGAAAATACGGTAATTGCCTTTATATATTTACAAGTAGAGACAGCATTAGCATATGAGTATATTTTCAAAGAAACTTACAATGGCCCATTAAAAAGTTTTGATCCAGGAATTATACTCCTACGTACTTATCCTAATGAAATGATAGCTAATATCCACACAAAAAACCTTTATATGAAATATTCAAAACAGCTCTATTAGGAATAGCCCAAAATTGGAAACCCCAATGTCATTCCAATGGACAAATGGTTAAACCATGGTACATTATACTGTGAAATAGCAGAAAAAGGAGCAAGCTTGATACATGTAACATCTTGAGTGCATCTCACAGGCACTATGCTGAGTAAAAAAACAAAGCCAATCTCAAAAGGCCACATACTACATGATTACATTTTTGTATTCTCCAAATAACAAAATTAGATCAGTAGTTACCAAGTGTTGGGGGGTGGTTTATAAACGGATTGCAAGAGGCAGCTTTTGTTTGATGGGTCAGTTCTGTATCTTGATTGTGGTGATGGTTTTATACAAATCTGCACAGGTTAAAACTGCACAGAACTACACCCCACCCCAAACACACAAGTGCATGTAAAACTGCAGAAATCTGAATTCACTCTGTGGGTTGTACCTATGCCAGTTTTCTGGTTTTGGTCTTATACTGTAGTTACCTTTTGGGGGAACCAGGTGAAAAATATATGAACCTCTATATTTTTGTAATTTCCTGTGATTCTGTAATCATTTCAAAACAAAAAGTTTAAAAGTTTGAGGAAAACATGAAGTTAGTCACTTAAGACATATAAACTCTAATTCTTAATCTAATTGAAGATATAAACAAGTAATGGGTAAATAAAGATTTAATAGATGGCTGGAGAGAAAAACATGGCTGGAATAATTATTTATGAGGTGTTTATCATGTGCCAGGGAATATCTCATTTAACTTAACAGTCTAATGAAGTGGCCACTAATTAACACCCTCACTTTACAGATGAGGAAACTGAAATAGAAGATAAATTAAAATAAGGTCACACAGCTGGCAAGTAGCAAAGATGTCAAAGTTAAGAAAAGTAAAAACAACTTCAAAGCAAAGAGGAAGGCATTTAAAAATAGCTTAAAATAGGTAATGTATGTGAAATGCCACAGAGGTAAATCATAGCACAACATACTGAATATTATGTCTTCCAAAAACTTAATACCCATAATACACATTAGTCTAGGATAACTGAACACACCCCACCAGTCATGTATTTGAAACCGTGGTTATTATTTTTTTTATCAATCTTTCAACTTTTGCTTAGAAACAAGAAAAGTAACTGATTTCTCCTCTTTAAAAGGTGTTCACTGAATGAAAGTAAGTAGATAAATTTAGAAATAATACAAATAGGGCACTCAAAATGGGAGAAAAATAAAGCTGATTGACTATAACAAAGCCTACTCATGAGAGAAAAACGAAGGGCTAAAGTATTGTCAAGTGCAAAGCAGAAAAGTCTAAATTAGGTTTAAAAAAATACAAATCTGTATATAATGAATTTAGCTAACAAGAATATTTATTTGCAATAAAATAGTTTAAATTAAATCATGCAGTTAAAATTAGTTCCAGTCTGACTTAGAAAAAGCAAAAGGAAAATTTCTGCCCTTCAGCTCACTCCATCTCTAACTTAGATTACTGTATATTTTAGCATGTCAAAAAACAGGCAATTCTGGGATAAATTCAATGCAAAGTAAAAGGGTAATTAAAAGGAAGTTTGTTATTCTGGTTGTAAAGCCTCTGAGACGGTTGTTTTTCTAGAGAGAACCATCATCTCACTTAATTTTAAAATACCAGTGAAACTCCAGGAAAAGACAGTATTTAAGACACTGGGAGTAATGACAACCCTTTTAAATTGTAGACAATCTAGTAATCCACTTAATGTGCTGCTTGAAGAAGAGAGTAATTGTAGTCAGGTCTGCCTTTAGGATCATCTCTGATATCAAACTTTCCCTTTCCTTTTAAGTTATCTTCTTAAAAGGCAAGCACAGTGATGGAGTCAACATGTTGGTTTTCCTAGAAGCTTTTTATATCACAATTCAGAAAGTAACATGGAGGAATTTTACTTGACATTCAAAAATCTTTGGCATATGTCTGAAATTTTCCAACATAAAAGTTTTGTATGTCATTACACAATATATAAAATATACCCATGTAACAAGGCATTTAGATGCTTAAGCAGAAATCCAGATTCTTGAGTGCTTCTGCTACTGCATATCCAATCCCAGGCAAATCACCTCACCAAATAGCACCACTTTCCTATTTCTTAATGCAGGGGTGATACAAGATAGCTAATGTAGCTCCAAGTTTTTGTTCATTGCGAATGCTGTTTTGTTTTACCAAATTAAACTTAAATTCAGCTTAATTGTCTATAGTTACTGATTCTCTACAGAAAAGGCAGGTGCTGGTGTCTTAAGATAATGTATGACCTCCACATAGCTCTTGGACACTGGTGACATCCCTTGTAATCACACACACACACACACACACACACACACACACACACACACACACACACACACACACACACACACACACACACACACACACACACACACACACACACACAGAAAATGAAAGGAGGCAACCAACCACTATTTCCCATAGATCAAATGAAAATGTTCAGTCCTCAGAAATCTATTAATACTTAAAAATCTTTAAGAATAACATATCCAGAAAATATAAAGTGGGCAATCTCTTTAATACAGCAATTTTCCCTGAATAAATTATCAAACATTATTTGCATAAATATATTTTGAAAGACTGCATCACAGCACTGTTTATAACAGTGAAAAATCTGATAACTAAATTACCACCTTAATAAGTGATTAGATACTGAGTGATGGGCACATAATACGATGCATGAATGATGTGAGGTGGACTTGTACATCTGTAAACTGTCTAATTGTTACCAACCAATGTAACCTCATCAAATTTAACAATAAATTTAAAAAAATAAAAAATAAAAAAAAGAATGAGACAATAAAAAAAAAAAAGAAAAAAAATAAGTGATTAGTTAAATATATTATGGCATACTCTTATGATGAAATTCCATGCAGTTATGGGGAAAAAAATGAAGATATTATATTAACCCACAACAACAGGAGTATAGCAAAGGGACCAGAAACCAACTGAAAGGGCACCCATGGCCACAGCTGGAACAATCAGAGGAATTAAGTATTACGTATTAGATTATAACTCAAAGTGTAAATATCCATTAGTCTACTGGCACGACTGAGTAAGTGGGGAAGACAATTCAATCCCCATGCAGAAGAATCCCAAATAATGTATGCATGAAGATACTCTGCCTCTGCCCTCAAGGAGGTAGAACGTAACTCCCCACTGCTTAGGTGTGAACTGACTTCTTTCCCAAGAACACATGATGGAAAGGAGAGAAAAAAAGAGTAATTTTACAGGAGAGAAATCTGACAAATGCCCCCTCAGCCAGGATATCCAGGTCAACATCAACAGTGATTAAGTCATGCAGACAGTAGTACATATCCTTGAAATAATGGGATGAAAATGGTATTTTGCCTCTGTAGTCTCCCTCCCCAAAACACACAACCCCAGTCTAACCATGAGAAACATCACACAAATCACAATGGGGGGGTGGGGGGAGGATTTTATAATATATGGCCAGTACCCTCAATATTGTCAAGGTCATAAAACAAACAAACAAAAAAAAC
>PVKE010007965.1:0-26944 GCA_004027555.1 Craseonycteris thonglongyai
GTGTGGTGGGTGGATGAATGAAAAAGGCCAAGGGGAATAGAAGTACAACTTCCAGTTATAAAATTAATAAGCCATGGGGTTATAATGGACCATGCAGGGAATAGAGTCAATCATATCATAATCACGTTGTATGGTGACAATTACTAGCCGTGTGGCGATCCCACCGGAAGCTCTAGAAATGTAGAATCAATCCTATGTTGCACATCTGAAAGTCATATAATATTGTATGTTAACTGTACTTTCATGAAAAAAAACATTGTGCTGGGAAACACAAATGGCAAAGATCAATGGTTTTCTTGTGGTTCTTAGTTTTCTGGGGATCTCCTTGGGTCAGCTGAGGTGCAGCAGGAACCTCTCAGGGGACCGCTGGGCGGTCCGGGGACCACGTGGCTTCATTCAGTTCAGTTCTGTGCTTATCCTGTATAGATTGGGACTTGGGTATGATTGTATATTTAAGAAAGATTTCTACTGTTAAATAAACCAAAAAGCAACCTGAAATCAGCAGTATAAAGAAAAATTCTAAAGGAACCAGCTATTTCTTTTTTCAAGTCAAACTGCTCATTCTAAATGTTCTTCTATAATAATAGCTAACACATGGTACGTGCTAATATCAGGCATTGTTCTAAGTGATCTGCATGTATTACATTTATTTAATCCTCAGAACAACTCCATAAGTTAGGCACTGTTTTACCCCTACTTTACAGGGGAGAAAATACTAAAACACAGACATCTCCTAGCCTATCTGAAATCGCACAGCCAGTACGTGGCAGAGCTTAGGCTGGAACTCCGGCAGCCTAGATTCAGATTCCATCCTTTAATCTACATGCTTCTGATTATAGGGATGCCTTGAAATTTGAACTTCATCCATCCCAGAACCCTGTTTGAGTTCCAAGACCAGTGGGCGTTCGGATAAAGCTACGAGCCGTACAGTCAACACATCCCACGTGAACAATGTGTTGTCATTCGGATTCTGAGGCAAACTTTGCTTGATTTTTTGGTTTGGATTCCAAGTTGCTCAAGTTGCGGGGTGTACAGATTCCAAGATATCACTGTATGCTGTTTCTCAGTAGCCCCCTTCCTGATTTTTTAATTTTATTTTTATTTTTAGCAATAATGTGGTCTCTGATTTAAGTAAATTGCTTAAGAGGTATGGACTTGCTATGGGTTTAGGATTAAATTTTGTGACCATTTAACATAGAATTCTGCACAATTATTACCTTTCCCCCCAAAAAAAACCTCAAGGTTATTAAAAGACATTTATAGTAAACATGTTGGAAGAGGACTTATGAATATGGCATGATTATTTCCCCACGTCCTCTTAATAGTGATGATGATAAGGCTAGGAAAGTAAGTGCTTAAAAATATCACATACACATGTCATGTAGGAAGTAGTTCTTTTCCTATCTCTATTTCTCCTCTTGCCCCCAAGAACATAACGTTCAGTTTCTCTTGGGTCTGGGTATCTGCCCAAATCATAAATAAGTGTTGCTCATAAAACAAACGTGTGTCGTCAGATAAGATGATCGAAGTATAATCATTTAAAATCTCCACAGCCATTCATTCTTTCAGACTTCTCAGTTTTAGGGAACCATTTCACCACCTTTCAGATTGTCATGCTACCTGGACTGGAATTGTGATGTATTCTATAATTCATCTAGATGACATCAATTCAGAAATTCTCTTATCTGGGTAGCTGTCTTTCCTTCTCATCATGGAATGCCTTGAGGACCCCCAAATGGATTTCTGATTTCTCCCCAAGGTCCTTCTGGGTAGTCTCCGACCCCTTCAATACAAGTTCATTATCACTGGTAACGTGAAAGGAAGTTAGCGATGATCGTGTGAAGGACTAACAGCTGGCCTTTATTGACAGTCCACACGTGCCAGCTATTTTGCCGTGAAGTTTGTGCATATGACCACATTTAATCCTCATGCCAGCATCTCAGTGACGTGTACTTTGAATAGAAGATGAACAATGACACTATGAAGTGAGTAGGGTCGTTTCCCATCCCCTGTCAAAGGAAAGTGACCTTTAATGGAGTTAAGTGACTTGCCTGAAGGTCCAGGCAACTAGTAATTAATGATAACAAAAGGTCATATGAGCACTGGACTATTTTGCTATTCCTCCACTGTTCGGAGCTTCAAAAGAACGAATACGAATTCGGATGTATTCAGACAGACTGTGGTTGAAGAAACGAGAGGTGAGTGGCATCTCTAGTAGGTAGAATCCCTAGACAACAGGCAAATGTTCTGTTACACGTTCTTCAGCACGAGTTACACATGGTCCCGTGACTGGCTGTAGGAATTCTTGTCCACTGTAGGGATTTTCTTACCTAATACTAGTACATAAAAAGAATGTTCTTTCCCACCCCTCCGACTTTGAATTCGCTCCTCTTCCTTTCAGGGAATGCAGGAGCATATGGTGCTCTGCCAACCCACACCAGTAGATGGCAGCAAACGTCCACTCTACAGCTCTGAGTGTGTTTCAGCTGCAGGTGTGAGGCTGGAGGCAGCTCTTAACATATTATCATCCACGCTCCTTACCTGACACGTCGGAGGGGCTGGTCTTCCAGGTCATACGTGTCTGATTACTCTCGAAAATAGTCATGTGCGAAGGCTTTTCGTTGTGTTTGCTACTACATTTCTGCGTTGGGGCGACTGTCAGGCCAAAATCAAACTAATAATTGCAGGGGGATGAATAGACGAGGACAAGCCAAGAGAAGTGGAAATCATTTCCGTTACGAATGTTTTCCACGGGCTTTCAAAGAGGTTTTCATCACCTCATCTGATCAGCGAAGCCGTCTTCTTCATAAATTATTTATCAGTCTCTTTCCTCTGGCTCCTCTTTCACACCATTGAAACCAACTGTTGGTGAATTCTCTTTTAAGAAAATCTAGTTCCCTTTTAAGAAAATCTAGAAAGAAAGATTTCTTACCACTCTGCACTGCAGGAAATGAAGCACAACCATAGTGGAAACAATATAAAACAGAAAGACTTCGGGAGTTTTGTTTTCTTCTAATTAGAATTCTCAAACGATGTTATTCTTGGCGTTCAGCGGTTTGTCTTAGCGTGGATTTGATTTTCAGCTGTTGTAGGTTCCTTATTCCTCGTGCCCTGGATTTTGTGGACAGTGGACTGTGACTGGTCTGGATTTGAAACTAATGGGCATCACAACCGGAGAGAGAAGGGCCTTCAGTACAGGCGTAATGTTGCTACCATTTAGCTACTGGACCAGCGAATAGCATTTCCCTGTTCATATTCTCTAAGGGAGATCTTACAGGACTTGGTTGTGAGGATGATATGAAATGAAGTGAGTCAGTGTAATGAAACCCCTAACTTAGTACTTGTTAAAAACTCACTGTTAGCTGAATGTGAATTTAGAGGCTGGTGGATCCTAAGATTTCTTCGTTGTTTTTTTTTTAAATTAATTTATTTATTTTTATTTTTGACAGAGAGAGAGATACAGAGACAGAGAGAGAACTGAACTGGGGGAGCTCCCAGTTCAGCATATGGTTCCGCACGGGCCGGGGCCAGGATTTGATCCCTGGTCCCCGGCACTGCAAAGTGAGCACTTAAGCCACTGAGCCATCCCGGCTTCCCCTCTTCGTTTTTTTTTTTTAATAAAATAAATTTTTTTTTAAAAGATTTATTTTGTTTTTGACAGAGACAGAGAAACACAGAGAAGGGAGAGGGCCCAGAGCATTCTCCATAGTTGTACGTCATTAGTTTTTGACATGGTAGGTGGGGGCCGTGCAGGGCAGAAACTGGGCTGGGGGCCTCCTGCATAGGAAACACACCCCAGTTCAGCATATGGGTCGGCATGGGCCGGAGCCGGGATTCAATCCTCAGTCTCCGGGGATGCAAAGCAAGCACTTCACCTGCGAGCCATCCCGATTTCCCCAAATTTCTCCCAGTTTTTAAGGGTCTGTGACTCTGATCAGTTTCTTTCCAGGCGACCTCAGCCTCAGTTGCAGGGGTCCATCCTAAGAAGGGAAGAGGGCTTGAAAGAGGCTGAGGTGAAAATGTTTTGAGGGATGTGAGGTTGATGTGCCGTGGAGGAAAGAGATCTAATTTTTCCTACTAAGAGGCCATTATCCTTCATCACTGACAAAAGTTCATCATCCAACTGTGAGAGTGAGTGGGAAATAAGAAGAAACATGGTACCATGAAGAAGAGGGGAGAAAAAAAATAGAGGAGGGGAAACGAGAAACAAAGGTTCAGAGGAACAGATGGGAAACTGCCATTGTGACTTGCGTGCGATCACTGAACATTGCCCAGTATCTGGAAACAAAAGAAATGATGTTTTGTTTCATTTTGTTTGTTTGTTTCTTTGTTTTTGTCCCTTGAAGCATTTTATTTATATGTATATATTACATCCTGATTAAAAGAATCCCGGGAGTTTTCCTCCTGTGTGTTTATGTCTTGCTTCTTCATGGCCCATTCAAAGCCATCAGGACAATGACACCAAGCTGGAGGGATGGAAGCAGGTTGTTCTGCCCTTTTTCTAGATCTTTGAGCAGCACATCTGGTCTGAGTCTGATCACGACACACTTGTTTGACCTGAGTTGAAGTTTACAATATTGCCAGCTCTTGGATCATCAACGATGTCAAATCGCCGATGGGACCATGCTTCCTCACCCTAGTTAGAAACTGGCCGATGAATTTGGAGCACAGCCTAATAAGAAGCTGGTGTGTGCCCCTTTCTGGCATTGCTGATGCTCTTGAGAGGACATTCATGAACACCATTATGACGGCACAGAGAGATGGCAGAAAGAAGAAGGAAATGATGTTTTCAGATGCTCAAGAATAGATCAGTTACAAGTACATAGAGACTCTGATCCAAGGGTCTCCTAATTTTGCCAATTTAGTCGTTTGGAATTAAATCCTGCATTGGGGAAAAATATCATCCCTCATCAGTGTCCATTTGTCACCCTGCCCTAACAGGTTGCTCTTTTCCCCCTGGTTTGTTGGGACTGTCCATCCTTTCTGTGTCACCACATTTCACAAATACTACCATACTACATCTTTGTAATACTCGAGTAATCAGGAGTTGAAGTCCCATTGCGCTGATGAGCACATAGAGATTCAGCGCCATTGGTTTACCAAAGACTGCTTAACTCCAGAGCTAGGATTGCATGTCAGAGAGCTGTGAGTTTCTTCTATTACCACTGCTGACATGGCTACTAATCCAACGAAGAAATAGTGGTCAAGCCTGAGGCTGCTCCTTTTTTAAAATTGATTTTTCAATTACGGTTGACATACAATATTGCATTTGCTTCAGGTGATTAACATAGTGATTACACATTTGTATATCTCATGGATATACAATAAGTCTAAAACCCAGCCGGCACCATACATAGTTTTTACAATATTATTGACCGTTATTTTCTAAGCATGTGGTGTTTGAAAGCAGAATGGCCGCTTGGCCTCCAATCTTCATTGCTATTTTCAGGCTGTGTGGCTGTGGCTACCCAACTTGTCAGGGGACGATGAAGTTCACAGTCACCATGGACCAGAGTAGTCTTGTTTTTACTGCTTAGAGCTGCTAATTGTGCTTCCTTGATCATTCAACAATATGTATTAATAAAAAAACAGAATAAAGGATTCCTTGAAGAAAGAAGAAACTGAATGCTTTAGATCAAGGGTGTCCAACCTTTTGGCTTTCCTGGGCCACATTGAAAAAAGGAGATGAATTGTCTTGGGCCACACATTAAATACGCTAATACTAATGATAGCTGCTGAGCTAAAAAAAAAAAAAAAAAAAATTATAAAAAAAATCTCATAGTGTTTTAAGAAAGTTTATGAATTGGGTCACATTCCAAGCTGTCCTGGGTCACATGTGGTCCATGGGCCTGCAGGTTGGAAAAGTTTGCTTTAGATGAAATAATAAATAAATAAATAAATAAATAAATAAATAAATAAATAAATAAATTGGAGGGAACAGGAAGGACGCCATCACCATTTTGACACTCAGAAAGTACGGAAAGCGTTACCCAGGATCTGAACCCAAAGGAAATAAAGACTCTCTCTGAATCAATTCTTGATGGAAATCCTGGTTTCTCATCTATCTACGTCCAGAGCCTCCTCATCTTAAAATGGAAATGGTAACGACATGCTTCGTAGAGTTATTTTCAATATAAAACAAGAGTTTAAATGGAGCAATGCTAACGCTACAGGATATCCTTCATAGAGTTATTTTCAATATAACATGAGCTTTCAAATGGAGAAATACCAACCACAGTGCTGCCATACAGAAGGTGCTTTAGAATACACGTTAGCTATTACTATTGGTCTTACGTTCTATCACCTATGCTTCCACTGTTTTAATGATATCTGTGAGAACGTGTAGTTCTTGCCAAGGGCTGAAGGCAAGTTTGGCTTTGAATGTTCAGCTTGTTCATATTTAGTATAATCAACAGTAAAAATCCCAAAATTTCATCAAAGTGCTTTTGTAAAAAAAAATTAAAATCCTTCTATAGCAAGTACAATATTATAGCTATGTCTTGGCCTTAAACTGGAAACACACTCACGGGATATGTATACTATAACTGCCTCTCTTTGACAGTTATTGGTTATGAATTGGATTTCCTACCCTAGAGATAGTCCTGATGATGAAAATAAAACAATTAGGATATAGGACTCTGACCTATTTTTTTTTTTTTAATGAAAGCTGTGTTTTAAACCCGAATAATATAATTAATGCTTTGAATGTTGAATATGAATTTTTGGATGAGCCCCTGAAACTTTGGTACAGTATTTTCCCATCTGAGAGATGTGGGGGCTGGGTTGGCTTCAGCTGTCCTACTTTGAGTGTGTATCACAGGCCAAGGAAGAGTGTGACACACCCATCTTCATTAACCTGACGGCAACCTTGTGAAGTACACGTTATTTCTGTTCTGTAGAGGAGGAAGCTTACGCTCAATGTCTAAATGAGAGTTCACGATCCTGTGGCCAGTCCACAGCACACTCATGATTTGCACCCAGGACTGTCCAGTGCTGCTAAAGCTTGTTTTTATAACAATTACACAAATCTAACATTGCTATGAAATCTCTTCCCTATCTAACATCCCGAGACTGCACTTAAAGTACATTTTCCTGTAGCAGGTAAAAGTGTTTTGACATATTACCTACAGCTTGTGGGGGAACAAGACAATTTAACAAAAATAAACAGAGTGGATCAGGTATAAATTTACCCGTTACCACTCGCGGGCACAGAACTATAACTTTTTAGTTTTCTATAACTCAACTCCAGTTCGTTCTCAAGTTCCCTCCAGCTGCCTAGAGCAGACAGCTTATTTTATGGCATTCTGGTATGTTCAGTGCATCCGAGTTGAATTTGCAGTCAAATTTAAGCATGATGATTGCAGCCGCTGCCCAGTGTGAAGCTTGCTCATCCTGGAGGGAAACAATATTTCTGGCTTCTGCTACCTCATGTGGATCCTTTGCTTTCTCTGTGTGCCAATGAGTGCGGGGGGAAAAGCAGTGGCCTAACAGCCCAGGGGGAAGAGGCAGCTGTGGTTAGTGCAGTAGCTGCTGGGTCTTTGCTGACCCGGATGGACATGAAACACTTCCTACCGGTCGATGGCAGCTCCAGATGCCCGAGTTCCATGAACCAGGCATCTTCTTTGTTCTGACATCCAGGAGATTTTTGTAGTCCTTGTTTCTTCCTCCCTGGAGTATGGGGGAATGATTGAGTCTGCTGCACATCACGAATACCTGGGCAACAAAGAAACAGGAGAATGTTCTCAGTCTCAGTCTCTGTCTCTGTCTTGTCATTCAATTCTTTTCTTCCTATCCCACCATGGCTACCTTGCGTTGACAAGCCTCCCTGCGCTAGACCCCAAACAGGGGTTCAGATCCCAGCTGAACACAGCGGCAGAGTGCTTCACACTGTCTCTTGTTCCTCCCCGGCCTCTCTCTCTTTCTCCAGCCTGCAGCCTTGCCCATCCGTCTGGCTGGGAAGGCCTTTTGCTTCACTTAGAAGGAGAAACTGTCTTCACGTCGTATTCTATCTCCCCTCGTTCTCTATGTATTCTGCAGCTACATTTTGATGCTTTGCTTTGTACTATGCAAAAATCGAGCTTTCTGAGTTTTCAGGAAGTCCTTTTCTCTTTGGAAACCTTACTTTCATAAATACTGCTTAATTATACATTTATGGAAGTTGACCTTGAAAACAAAAATTAAGCCACGATTTCCTTATACTTGGCCTTGCTGCTTATTCTTGGAAGCAATAGCGATACTTGGGCTATAATGTGTTGAAGACCAGAGATCCTTAGGGAATTGGATGCAATCAGAAGTCCCAGGTGGGAGAGAACTGTAGCTCCACTGAGATTTGTGCTTACTTTCTGATGTGCAACTTTTGCTGGAAAGAGGTGCTTGACCTGAATCCATATTCCTCACTTACGCTTGCATCTCAGTGTGGCTGTGTGACTAATTTGAACTAATTACATGCGAAACACATTTTATATGTTGATTCTAGATTGACGTGGTTTTATACATGGGTGTAGTTCATGCTTTCTTTTGTCCCCTGTCCTCTACCTGGACGTCAACATCAGTGGTGACCTTGAGAATCCTGTGTTAATACTGGTTGTTCTTCTGCCAGCTTGGATTCCTACATGACAGGAAGGAGAAGACAGTTCCTGCCCTTCCTCGTCTGGCGTGAAAAACAAACTTGCTTGAAATTTTTGAGTTTATTTCTTATATCAGCTAGTGCTTCCTCAATGAATAAAACAAGAGTGAAAAAACATTGGTGTAATCTGTCTAAAAAAAATTATTCCTGTCACAATAGCCAGCTAAAATTTCTTAAAGGGATCAAAGGAGCTTCAAAATGGAAAAAAAAGAAAAAAAAAGTCATGTCTTTCACTCTTCATTTGGACCATTCCTATCTAATATGCTTTAATATTAGGTACATGTCAGGGATTGGCAAACTGGCCTGTGGCCTGTTTTCGTATGGCTTGTGGGCTAAGCATAATTTTTGCATTTTGAAATAGTTGTAAAGACCCAAAAAATTAAACAAAATAACCAAAGAATATGTGACAGGGATCATATGCGGCCTTCAAAGCCTAGAGTTTTTACTGTTGAGTCCTTGGTAGAAAATTTGCCATCATTTGGTAAAAATGGTGGGAGATCGATGAGCTTAAACTTCATTCTATGGAGGAGACTATTCTGAGCCTAAAGAAATGTATATTCGATCCTGGGTTGATCGGTGCTGTTGTGTGTTAGGCCTTTGAGATTGATAGGAGCTCTGTGGAAAGTGTACACTTGACCTAACACTCGTGGACAAATAGAAAGATTTGCTCAATCTTCATTGCCTGTGTCTAACCGAATAAAAGCAGCTTGGCTTGTTCATATAATTGACTGATGGTTTTTGAAGCTGATAGTCGATTTGGTGTTACACAGACACAACCAGACACAAACTGTTCATTTTTTGTTTATTTTGGATTGGTGGTTCCCTAAACCAAGGCCAGTGACTCCTAGATTTATGGAGTGGATGAAACATTTTCAACACTTCCATGAGGAAAAGAAATTCTCTTGAGACTTGAATAACTGAAGCTTAATAATGTTTTTTTCTTTCCCCATTTATAGCTTCAGAAAAGTCAAGCACGTTTGTCCAGAATAATCTAGATTAACCATCAGGCTCTAAATTTATCATAAATACACAATTTTCAGTAGGTTTGTAGCCAAGCCTACCTAGTGAGCCCCTGGGTCATTGATAATAATTAAGAGGCTCTGCTGTGGTTTCCAAGGGGGACCAGAATCGAGACTATATTATGATTAAGGCTCTGCTTCTGCTCTGTGCCAATGAGCACGATTTGTTTAAGTTGGCACATCTTAATGCTTGTATGAAATACATATTTTTTTATTTTCCTGCCACTAATTATGTTATGATTAAGTCACACTCACTGGAGTGAAATTATCTATTGCATAAAAATTTTTATTTGTGGATCCCTAGAAATTTGCCACTTTGAGAGCACTGACAGGTTTGCTCTGTCTTCTTAATGCTAACACTTGCTTTCACATATTCCGATTTATCTTCATTTCTCTAGGCACGCCTGAATCATCATTATTAGTTGAGTCAAATCCTCATCTAGGTTGTTTATCTTGCCAATCGGTTCTTCTTCTGTCTGGGCTTTGGGAATTCTGGGGCCATTGTGATTAGAGTGGGTCCTCTAGTGGGAACGGGCCCTACTCAACCGTGGTAGTGGGAGGCTCATCCAAGAGATGGCACTGAGAGTTCATTTCTGTTCTAGGTTCTATTTTAATAGCTGGGACTTTTTCTAAGTCACAGAACAGTGGAACTTTAATAGATGTTTCATACTTGACACCACCTATTTTCTTCATATTTATATTTTATATTCCTCTGTGGTATAGATAGCTATCTCTATAGGGTCGCCCCCCAAATATGGATATAGTATGGTTTAATTAGCATTTTATTACGTTGCTTATTACTTTTACATGTGTTTAACCCTGTTTAATCTTGTAAATGCCTGAAAGGTCTTCCATCAGTGTTGCAGCGTTGCTCCAACCTGTCCAGTGGACCGTGACACACAACGTAACAAGAGTTCTGGACTGATGTGATGAATTTCATTGAGTCAAATGTATACCTAATTTTGGGCCACCCTGTATAATTGTTTTTGCTTCTGCAACTCTGGAGCTTTATCTTAGTTTGCCGGGTTGGGAGAATAATGTTACCTCCAAACCAGCCCAATCGTGGATCCTCCCTCTGCTTTCCCCCCTACATTTCAAGGCAAAGGCCAGGTTTGCCTTTCCCACCATTTGATTTCTGAGAATCTAGTACAGTGCCTGGCACCTAATGCCTATTTGCTGAAAGACTGAATACATGCCATCTCTTCCCTGTGGTGGCTTCCGAGAGAGCCTTCTTAAGAATGGTCCTGAAATGCTCTGTGCTTCATTTTATATTTCTGGCAATTGAGTGGGAGATTAGATCAACTTTTAGTTCTTTGGCTGCTTTAAGAGTCTGACTTTAAATAGGTACCTTATAATTGATTCATTTTACTCATTCAGCAAGTATTAATTATGTAGCTGCTATGTGCCAGATAATGTTCAAAGTATACTGATGATCACAGTTGATATGGTTCCTGGTCTCATGGAGCTTATGTTTTTATTGGGACAGACGGAAAGCTAAACAAATCACACAAGCATATAGTAACGAATGCTGTGAAAGCATGAAAGCAGAGCACGGAGAACGAGTGTTGAGGGGGGTGACTTTAGATGGAGGCTTTGGAGGTCTCTCGATGGAGGTAGCACAAGGCAGTTATGAAAGAATGAGGTAGAGCATCCGAGGTCGAAGGAGGGGAAACGGCAAAGACCTCCTGGGAAGGACAAGACTGGCACATACAAAGAAAGCCAACGAGACAGGAGCGTAAGGACAAATGCTCTGAGCACGCTTTGTGGCTGGGGGTCAAAATGAGGTAGAGAGAGTCAAACAATAATATTCATCATTCAACCTCAAAATACGATCAGTGTTGGTATTGGACGGGAGTTCTTAGGAAAAAGGACAAAAGCCTGAAAAGGAATCTTTGATCTTAGGCTATCTTTTGCATTCACGTCCCTGCGCTGGACAAACTTCTTACCTACGCCTAGGGCATTGCACAAAATATCCTTAAAAAAGGGCCAGAAAATTTTAAAAAAGAAGAAAAAAAATCTACGACATTTAATTCGAAATGGATTCACAGGGGACGGTCTTTCTTCTCGAAAGCAATTATACTTTACAACATGTTCTTTTCCCTGGTGTTTCAGCTTCCCATGATGCTTGACTTCATTAAAGCAGGCAGGAAACAGGATTTTCTGTGATGTGCTGGTAGAATTATATCTTCTGAGCTGCAACTAATTGTTTTGCTGAAAACAAACACAAAAACTACCGCAATATACCACTATATGAGAAGATCAATGCTTGCACACTGGGCAAACTCTGAAAGAAAGGAAACAGAGAATAATAACAAAAACACGACACATTGTTTTACCTGTCACATTTTGTTGATATAAAACATAAAACTAGGAGAAAGCTTGGCTTAATGACAGATCAGAGTGCCTTTGAGAAAAATCTCATTGTAGCTTTGCCCGTGCATTTCTGTATGTGTATGTGTGCATGCATGTTCATGCATACATATGTGCCTTCTCATACACATACTTCGCTTATTTTGTTACTGTCTGGATTTCTTCAGTTTTTAAAATGTCGATAAGTACGTTTATTGCAATCATATCTCTAGGAACACTGACAGGATGTAGTTGCAGTGAAAAGATGTAGTTATAGTGAAAAGAATTAGAATGTCTGAAATAACCGAATTGTTATTGTGCCCTGTCTACATAGTAAACCAAACACTTCTTTGTAGGTGTGGGAACTGGGCTTTAGTTTTAGCTCTGCCTCCAACACTAGAAAGATCTTGTTTCACTTGTCTCTACTCTGGGAACCCATGTGGGATAGTTGGGATTTGATCAAATGAACAGTGAAGGCCTTCCCTGTTCTGAGATCTCTGATTCTAAGTATGTATCATTTCTTAATATTTCTCCATGTACTTTGTACAACCACAGGGACTTATAATTTATCTCCCAATAATATTCTGATCATTGTAATTAAATGGGAATAGGAAAAGGTTATCGAAGAGATAATTTATGTGGAGTCTACCTATTTCTGGAGAACAAAAAGCCTTGAATCTCCCAAATCCTTCCTACTTCTCACTATCAAAAGCAAAATCTGCAGTGGAATTAGAGGGACAATTAGTCTGTCTGAGATCTTTGCTTCTCAAGTATGGTCCTAAAGACAGCAGCAATATCACCTGGGATCCTGTTACAATTACTAAATCTCAAGCCTTGTCCCAGACCTACAGGACCAGAATCTTCAGAGTAACTAGAATTCTAAGTGAATCATTTGTACATTAAAATATAAGAAGCTCTAGTTTAGATGAGTGGCCAACAAAGGGGGATTATTCGGCAAATTACCCATTCTAACCTTGAACAGAAGAAATGTGCTGCTATTGCAAGAGACCCAACTACAGCACTCTGGTAGCTCTTTGGCCCACACCTTGAAGTTTGTATTTTGAATCATTTACTTACACATGATGGCACGGTCCAAGATACGACATTCTGCCTTCAACTTCAGGGCAGAACCAGGGACCCATTTTGCTGCTGTTAATAGTTGTTAACACTCCTCAAACTCTCGTATTATAACTCACATTGCTGCTTGCTGAGATGAGCGTATTTTGAAAAAATGCCCATGCTGAGAGAAAGGATCCACCTCATTTCCTCCTCTAAGGGTGATAGAATTCATAAGTGACCTCTCCACCCACTGGTGTTTAAGGTAGTGTTCAAAATTACTTTCTTTCTCTTGCACATATACTGAATGCAGAAATGTGTGTGTGCGCGCATACAAGACAGGAAGCAGGTGGATATGGGGTTCTGTTCTTTGAAAATATATTGATATTTTGGTCTATGCAGTGGGTTCAGAAATGATAGTCTTAGATGGATATTTCTTTTCCAGTTCTTAGAGCCTAAAATCAAATAGGTGATATTCGTACCACAGAGGTGGTGACTTCACCATAGAAGGAAACATGAGTCACCTGGAATACTGTTCTGCTGCTCATTGCAGCTGAGGTCAGCCATGTGACTCTGAGAGATCAGCTGTATTTTCAATGTATCACTTGGATGCTTTTCTTAGAGGAAAATGACTAAGAAGTCTCAAAAGAAGGCCTGTAAGCCACACCCTTGACTTACATAGGAGCAGACCAGAGACCACACAGGGAAGAAGAGAATCATATTTGCAAAAAATAGGAAATCTTCTGAAGTCATCAGGATGATATTTTAATTGGACCACCAAAGTCAACAGACCTCAGGTTTCAACTTTAAGAGCTGAGCATGTCTTCACTGACACTGTATACACCGGGAATCTGGAGACCTCATTTATAATTCCACATGCTCTTCTCATTGGTCTATACCGGAAGCGGCACTTCAAGAAATATGAAAGCACATCTGAAAATCTTTGAGCTCAGTTCTCTGATGGTGACCCCCAAATGACAGATCTTTGCCTCTGAACGCATGACCTTGTGGAGGAGAAGAAGGGATATTCACATGGTCATGGACTTGACCTATGTTAGAACTTTCACAACATGGAAAACGGCTTGCAGAGATGCTACTTCATCTCTTTATGGACTGGTGCCATAGGTTCCAATGAGGATGAGTGACATGCCAAGTTCACAGAGTTTGGTAGCAGAATTGGGACTAGGGCTCAGGATTCTTGAATTACAGGGCATTGAACTTCCGGATACATGTGAAGATATAGAGGACGTCATAGGAGGATATAGGATGTAGGGGAAAGTAAACCAATACAAGTTTAAAGCAGAACCCAAATTATTAGAACTTGGGTCCAATTGTTGCAGACTTCAAGTGCTCATTTTCCTAGCCTTCAATGTTTTAACATGCCGGTTCTGAGCCTTTCTAGCCTGGTGTGTGTGTGTGTGTGTGTGTGTGTGTGTGTGTGTGTGTGTAAAAGGCTTCCATATAGAGGAACATCAATGGAAATCTCCATAATGAAGTGTCAGTTAGGGAAATCTGCTTAACCAGAAGATGGGAGGGATAGTTTGGACAGAGGGCTTCCAGCCTTTTACTGTGCATTCATTTGTTCAACAAGCCTATCTTCACTATCAGCCAGAATCTAAGTTAAGTGGCACAATATAAAAATGAACAAGGCACATGTTTTGTCTTCAGAAAGCTTATAATCCAGTGGAGTAGAAAGATAGGTAAATATGCCATTTCTTTAATGTATTTTTTGAGTTCTACCAGGCACTGGGCGATGCAACAAAGAACAAAATAGACAGTTTCTGCATTCAAGGAGCTAGCTCGATAGCCAGGATAACGGGCACTAAAGAAATGCACGAATCATCAGTCCTAGGATAAAAGTTTCCATCTGGATTCTGCAAGCACGGAAGGGCACGTGATACACACAAAGATGGGGGTTAGGGAATGTTCTACTTAACTTCAATTATGGGGAGTGGTGATGGATTCGGCAAGAGACACCTCTTAAGTCTCATGGTGTTCCTAGATTTTTCTGGGCCTTTTTCATAAGCCATGGAATGTCCTTGAAAACACACGTAGATGAAGATAGACTTATTTCCCTAGCTTGAAACAATTCCTTCTCATTAGGGCCCTGGGATTTGAATGAGGCAATCACTTCTTTTGATTTCTTTGGCTCAGCAAAGAGGCTTTTTGGCCCTTTCCCCAGAAGGCTGCTTTCTGCGTGTATCAGTTTGTGTGACAGCTTAGACATATGATTAGCAGGTGCTGACTTAAGCAGGAAACACCCTGCTGGATGTAACTGGACTAGGGCTTTATTGTTTGGGGCTACTTCTGTTGGGATAATGGAGACCTCAGATGGTTTGTTTCTGTTCAATTTCCCCAAATGCTTCTGTTTGAGGCCTTGAGAATCTGAGTCAGGCTCTCAAGACTGTTAAGCTTTTTGGAGAGTCTGTTTATGTTAAATAGAGAAATTTACCTCAGACGATTGTTTATAGATAAGGGCACTGAAGTGCAGAGAGGTGAGGAGAAGCTCTGCAAGGTGAGAGGAAGAGACAATGACAGAGCTGCCTGGAGCCGTGACTCCTGTTTTCAGCATCCAGCCCAGAGATTGCATTCAAATTCACCCTCATTTCCCAAGCAACTTGCCTGCCAGCCTCGATCCTGGAAGTGTGGCTGAACCACGAGCTGGGTATGGGGTTTTAATGCCATTGTCTTAAAGCACCAAACTACATCAATAGTAGGCAGTTTGTCTTTTTTATCTCTGTATCTTCAGCTCTCAACACCATTTTGGCATGTAATAGACTTTTATTTTTAAGATTTATTTTATTGTTTTGAGAGAAGGTGAGATAGAAAGAGACAGAAGTGGGGAGGGCCCAGAGCAGTCTCCGCAGTTGTACATCATTTATTGTGACGTAGTTTCGCTCCACAAAGGTGGATGTGGGGCAGTGTGGGGTGGGAGCTGAGGTGGGGGTCTCCCTCGTGGGAAGCAAGAACCTTCGCCACCATCCTGGTGGTTACCAGTTGTGCTGCAGTTCCGCACATGGACTTGCAGGGACTGAGGTTGGGATTCGATGCCCAGACTTCACACTTGCAAGGCAAGCGCTCAACCTGCTGAGCTATGACAGCATTCCTGTAATAGGCTTTATATATATATGATTGAAAAAAACTAATATAATTTTGGTCAATAGATTTTGAAATCTTGTCCCATCAATGCTACTATCTACCTATGTGATACTAGCTTTTCTAAACTTGCTTTCTTAGCAGTAAAATGGCAGCACCTATCTGTTTATTTATTCAGCAAAAGTTTATTGATTACTTCCTGTATTCCAGGAAAGTAAAAATGTCTGGAGAGTCTGTGAAAGGAAATGAAAGAACTAGATCTTATCCACTGTGGCTGCCTGTCTATTGGAGAAAAAAGACATTTAAAAAGCTGATGTAACAGAAGCCTAGTCATCTGTTGTGATGGGGACCGATAGTTACTTGATTAATTTTTTGTAAGTTAGAGTGAGAAATTATAAAAATGACCTACATGTCTTGAACATTATATTTTTTCAAAATTTTTGTAAAAGTAACTTAAAATGGATCCTTTAAGGCTAAATCCATATTAATCTTCATCTCAGTGGCATTAAGTACATTCACAGTGTTGTGCATCACCACCATCCATCTCTAAATTTTTTTCACTTTCTCGAACTGAAACTCTATACCTATTAAACAATATTTCCCTTTTCCGCTCTCCCCTAAGTCCCATGCTACCACCGTTTTATTTCCTATCTGTTTGACTACTCCAGGTACCTCATAGAATTGGAATCGTATAGTATTTATTCTATTGTAACTGGCTTATTTCACTTAGCAGAGTGTCTTCAAGATTTGTCCATGTTGTAGCCTGTGACAGGATCTCCATTTCTTCTGAGGCGGAATAATAGTCCATTGTATGTATATTCCACAATTTGTTTCTCAACATTAATTGATGGACACTTGGATTGCTTCCAACATATTTTAATTTAGACATTCTTCTGAGAATTGCTGAGTAGATTTTTCTCTTTTTCTTCTTACATAAAATACCCCTATAACTTCACCTAACATTCCTACTTTGGGTTTGGTAAATGTGGAGAGATAACCTAGACGTTTGTAAAGTAATGTGATGGCAGAATGCTAGATTTTTTATGATTTCTCCTCAGTCTTTTAAATTGGTGTTGGCCCTACTGAATTTGACTGACTCCTCTTTTAGCCACCTGTTTTATTGATTTTTTGAAAAGCACTTCACTTATAAAAAATTCGCTTGACTATTCATGTTTCATGAGTTACATAGAATTTAGTTAGAAGATACAATTAGAATAACAAATTCACCTGACATAAAAAGTGTGTAAACAAACGCAGTTGGCTCTTGGTGACCACGTAGCTCAGATGCTCAGAGCTAGAAGGCTGCAATGCAGCACTGTTGGAACGAAGCCACCTCATCATGAGCGTGTTTTCAGAAGAGCTGAAAGGGTTATTTAATCCAATCAATCACTTTTGTGGATGCTGTCTTAAAGATCTAACAAAAAATAAAGTATCAGTGCCAGTAGACGGCTATCCATGGAAGCAGGACTTCTAGTTGCTAATGCCTGTCAGTCCAGGGATGAGGACATAAGCTCCAGAGAAGGTATTAAGATTTATTTTGAGAGATGGGGAGGAATTAGCCAGAGAAAACTAGGGAAGTTATTAAAAGTAGGAGGAATAGCATGTACAGTGGTATCAGACAGCAAAACGCATCAGGGGTATTTAAATATTTTGCGATGATGTGAGTACAAGTTGCATCCATTAATTAAAAAAAGGCTTATTATGAACTGGGCATTGAGGGATAGATGCTAAACACATAGACATTGCTGCTTGTAGGAAGAATGGAGTTGTCAGGCCTCTCACAGACGTCACTAGCAGGTTAGGTAACTTGTGTTGAAGCTCTTACGTAAGAGGCTGGTGTACAGCCACCTGTGCTCACTGGGCGTGTAAAAGCTGCTGGGAACTTCCCACAGGGCAGAATGTCTTTTGAGGCTGCTTGTCGGCCACTAGCGTGATGACAGGGCTATGAGCTCCCTTCCCCCAGCTCCTTAGTGTCTTCGGCTTGTCCTTGTCCTGCATCAACTGGTCTGGAGTTTATCTCCAGCGATACGCTGCCACTCACAGAAAGATTGCTATCTAGTGAGGGGCACAGACACTTTTCAAACACAAATAAATATAACACTATGGCGTATGCTAGAAAAGAGAAATGGAAGGTGCAGTGATAGCCTATAGTACAGCAGGCAATGGGACACACATTTGGGAACAGGATTCAGAGAAAGGTTGGAGGTGAATATTGGAAGAGTGAACATACCAGAAAGAAGAAACACATGTGCAAAGGCCATTATGGCAGGAGGCATCAAGATAAAGAAGAACGCTAAGACTGGGGAGTTGAACAAGGACAAACGAGGTTCTGATGTCATATTGAAAATTGTAATATTTGGTCTAGGTGATTTCTCAGTCCTCTCTCCATCTCTAAACTCCATGCTATTTTCCAAATGCCATCTACATGTGTCAAATGAATCAGCATATTTCTTCCTGCCTTCCTACATCCTGCAATTAAAGTTGTTTCCAGCTTTTAGGGAGATAATGAAGGTGACTTGATTGTATGGTAATTCCTACATTCTGTGAGATTCTCATGGGCTGTCAAAGAACATGAATCTTCCATGAGTTAAAAGAGAAATGAGCTATTTTGATGGTTGTTAAGGCTTTTCTCTGTAGCTTCACTTTTCTTAGTCTCAAGTACAAGAAAATATTCAGTATACGAGACCAGATTCGATTATTTCTACTGTCTGCTAAATATGACTGGGTCTTAATTAGTTGGGTTACTTCAAATGGAGGATAGTCACGACCCAAAACAAACCAAGCCCATTTTCTCCTTATTCCCCTTATACGTAGCTTGTATATCACATTAGATTAGGTGATGGCAGCTGAGACGGTGGTCTACATTCAGTCTATTGGTTTCATTTCTCTGGTAGAGTAGTTATGTTTCACTTGCAAAAACTCTCTCACTTAAGGTACTCTTTGTTTCCAAAATTCCCCCGTTTTTTTATAAAAACAAAGAACTAATAGAAACATTCCAGGGCCCACCTAAAATAGTCAAACCTTATGATGGATTTTGTTTCTTTTTAAAGGCAAAGTTTATGTACTTTGTGTATTCTTCCAGGGGCCAAAAGCTTGCGCATGAGTGGTTTCATAAATCTTCAATATTAATATTGTTTGACTGTGTAATTGTAAAAATACTACACAGTGATCATGAAAGCAAGTGAAAAAAACATTTGGTCTGCTCCCCAGATCAAATTATTGTCTTCATAGTTATACCGGAAATGTATTTTAAAACCTCCAATCCTTCCTAAGAAATTGCTGTTTCATTTATGGATTTAATTGTGAAAAGGCACTTCCTTGTATATCATGGTGCACGAATTCAATTCGCTCACATTCAAACCTGTCAGTTATGTTTCAGATTTTCACATGCGTTTGCTGTAAAGCAAGGAAAGGCATGTTATGTTTTAATAATAATGAATTCTTTGATGTTCTCTACCCCGATGCAACCACATCCAGTTCCCTGAACACCAGACTTCTTTATGCCTCTGGTGTGGAGTTTGCTCTTTCCTCTTGTAATGCTCTCCACCTTCCTTGTCTGTTAAGCAACTGCTCATCCTTCAAGACTGATTTCAGCTGTCATCTCCATTGTAGACTTGCCTCAATCTCCTAATCATCAGTGCATGTCCCTCCTTTTTATTCTTATAGGACCATACATATACTTTATTATTACACTAACCAAAGCTTTTTCATTCAGTAGTTACTATGCTATGCTTACTGTATAGGACATGGGGATACTATAGATTTGCCTCATCAGTTTTATCCCAAGGTCTGTGAATTCCTTGAGGCAAGAGGTTCTTTCCTGACATGGAGTAGGAACTCAGCAAATGTTTGTTGAACGCATAAAGCAGTGATAAGTGTGGTTTATTTGTGTTGAATTATTATTTTCATCTAGGGTAAGCTTTTTATGTTCATCAATTTTTGTCATGTTTACACCAAGCAGTTGATGTAGGTATCATCATATCCATTTTATCTTTAAAATATCTAAGACATACCAAGGTAAATTAGTTTGTCCAAGGTCATCCAGCCACCAAGAGGGGAAGCTAAGATTTGACACTCAATTCTGTATTATTCTAAAGGCCATATAATCTGCCTCCCACTGATATGATTTATGTTGAAATCACAGAAGCAGCTGGGTAGATAAAATGTAAAATGGTGATTAATAACAACTCACTTCTGAATGGCATTTTACCATTTACAGAGTGTTTTACTATGCATTATATAATCCAATTAAGAATTATAACTTGTAATACTTTTCCAATTTAGATGAATGACAAAGAAAGTACAAATAAACTAAAGGAACACCCTCCAAATTTTACCATTCAGAGATAACCATCATCCATGATTTTCATCAGTGTTTTGTTGTATGTATTTTGCCAGCTCCATCTTTCGTTCTGTGTGTATACATTTCTATTTGTGTGCATGATGCTATTTGAAGTGTTCCTTTTAATGATATAGAAATACATATCAATATTTTTTCTTCATGTTTACCATAACATTTTATGGTACTCCTTCTGGGGTTGTGCCATAAATTATTTTGGTGGCACTGATCTCTGAGGTTTTGGCTTCCTTGCTAGGTTCTAAAGACATGCCCATATTTTTATATATATTTGTTCTGTGAGCACTCCAGTGCTGCTACTAAAATCTGTAGTTTTCTATCTGTATACCAAATTGCTGCAGACTGAGAGGCTTCCAGCTACACACTTTTGCTATCTCCTAGGACAGAATTCAGAGCATGGCTTAGCTGGGTCCCTGGTAAGGCTGTCACCAAATTTTCATCCACGCTGGGTTCTTATCTGGAGATAAAGATTATGGGGCTACTTTAAAGTGTACCGGCCATGGGTGATTTGAAGAATGAGGTGTGAGGTAAATAAGAAAATAAATTAATAATTAGGCGTTTAAGAAAAACTAGGCAAAATATAGAGGAGTATTTTTCTGGACCTGCATGGTAAATGACAATTTAAACATAAGACAATAAAAAAAAGTTATAAGGACTTCTCGCCCTGGCACTGGGGAGTCTGCTGTGGGGCTAGGACCCCTGGCTTCTCCAGGGGGAGTCTTGTCAGCCACAATATTCCTTTCAATTTTTAATGGTCACACGGTGTGTGTGTGTGTGTGTGTGTGTGTGTGTGTGTGTGTGACCACCCTGTTCTGAGCCTCCATCCCTGCTACCCAGTCTTGAGGTGGCTCTCTACGTTCTTAGTTGTAGCTTCGGGTGCTTCTCAGTGATAGCGATTCTGTAGTTTAGTTGTAGTTGATGTGGTTCTGAGAGCAGATGAGCACAGCGTTTACCGACTCTGCCGTCTTGAACCAGTTGTACAAATTGTTTTACTTAATAATTCCTCTTCTAGAAATCTCCTGACGAAATAACCAGCAATGCAGACAAAGATTTATGCACAATGATTTTTTTGAAGCACTCTTCATAATAATAAGCCATTGAAAAGAACCTAAACATTCATCAAGTGTGGAAAATGTTGAGTAAATTATGATGTATCTATAGTATATAATATTGTATAACCATTACAGTGACATGTAAGATGAATATTTAATGATGTGCCGAAATCCTAAGCTACACAAAAAGAAGGCTGAATACAAAATTGCTTATAATGTGGAACTAATATATAAAACAATTTATTACTAGGAGAAATGCATACAGATATTAGCAGTGGTTTTCTTGGGGACTGAAATTGTGCCTGTTACCTAGTTATCCTCAAAAAAGAGCTTTGGAGCTTTTAAAAGTTTCTCAAGTTATACATGATCTACTTTTATTTTTAAATTAAAAAATGAGTGCTCAGCAAGCACCTTTGCCTTAAAGGAACTCAATTAAACCAGTTTTGAATACTTATAGAATTCGCTTGATAAAATTGATGAGAATGGAGGCAAAGTAGTTGACTTCAGATTTAGTAAATATTCCTTATCAACTTGACAAGGGCCAGAGTAGAATAACATTATAAATAGTTCACATAAAGAACACTTCAAAAAAATAGAGTAAGGAAGTTTAGGTATTTTGTTTGTTTGCACTGTGAATATATTACCCAGGGGAGAAATAAAAAAATAAAATGTCCTGATTCATGCGAATGAGCACTTTGGCTTGGGATAAAATATTTAGTGCATATGACAAACATTTCACATATTTTACCCAAATCAACTTAGAGGAAGTAAAGAGATGTATTTCAGGATGCTGTGTTACATGAATATGTAGGTATTTTAAATTATTTTAAGGAATACAATATAACATTTTTGTTATGTTCTATAAATGATTTAAATAAAAATACATAATTAAATTAGGACATTACATATTATAGCTGTACATTTCACCATTTGATTTATTACCAGTATGTAAATATTTAGCTTGGCTAAAAATAATAATCAAAACTTGGATTGATCTTCTCCTTGTAAAATGGAGAATTGCCTAATATTTTATATCTGACATATTCTATTTTTTTATTATTTTTTCTGCAAAGAACATTCTGACAAAACATTTGACAGGAATTTTCAGTTTATAATTTGAAAGGGAACCTAAAATTGAAAATATCCTTAGGGGACTAAAAAATACTTCATTATACTCTAAATTAAGATAAACAGATCTCAAATCCTCCCTACATAGGTGGTTTGGGAATGTGTGTAAAAGGCATAGAAAATTCAGGAAACCGAAAGTAGTGAAGAAAAGAGAGGAGAGAAAAAACGTGCAGAATGTGCTGCTATGGATACTAGAGATAAAGTGTCTATTTTTTTGTAATTCTTTCTATAACTTGTTGTCTCATTGAAAACTGGTATGAAACTTTAACCTAACACTCAGAAACTTTTGTTTCTTATCCTAAGTTTCACAAAGTACAGGAGAGAACACCTTTCTCCATGGGGTAATGGAGTCTTGTTGGGTGTACACAGCCCTTATTAACCTTGACATGAAAGTCAGCCATTGGATTAACTAGGATGATGTTGGTTGTCTTTGTCTTGTGACCTGCTGCATTCTGGGTAAAAGAAGATGAGGAAACAGAGGATTTTATCTATCTTGACACATTTTAGCTCCAAGAGCCTAGACCAGGACTTATTTAAAATAAAATAGTTACAGTTAGAATAAGAAGGGATGTTTTTGAATCTGAAGCCTTAACTTTGGAGTCTAAACCCACAGGATAAAAAACAACATGTAGTTGGAGAAACAGAATGTTCTATAATGTATTCATTGGTTTAAATCTCATTTTTATTTCCTCCAGGTTTTTCTTTTTGCTTAAAAATAAATGAAGAATGGGAAATTCTCACCTTCGGAAATTATAATAACATTGAGTATTGCAGGTAAACTTCTCCAGCTGAAACAATTAAAAAAAATATGGGGAAGCTGGATGGCTCAGCGGGTTAAGCGCTCGCTTTGCAGCCCCAGGGACCAGGAATCAAATCCCGGCCCCGGCCCAGGCGGACCCATATGCTGAGCTGGGGAGTGCCCCCAGTTCTGTTCTTGCCGGGGCCTATGTGGAAGGCTCCCGGCCCAGTTCCTGCCCTGCACAGCTCCATGCCCACCTGTGGAGTGAAACCATATGGAAAACTAATGCTGTCAACTATGGAGACTTCTCTGGGCCCTCCCCCTTCTCTCTGTCTCTCTCTCTCTGTCAAAAAGTAAACAAACAAACAAGCAAAAAACAATAAAAAAAATGACTGTCTTTATCCTTCTTCCCTCTTTCCAAAGAGAGAGAAATTAGGTTTGGCATGTTGTATTTCCTATTAACTGCCAAATTTTGGTTAAAAAATAAGTGGAGACTCTGTCAGACTGATAATTTCTTATCCTTCAGTTATTTATCTTTTGAACAGCTTTGCATAGTGGATTATCCAGCATACCTCCATGGGGAGCTTGAACTTCATTATTCTTATCAAGATATCACTTCCACAGCTGCTCTATTTATTCACGTTCTTCAAAAGATTGTATAAGAAAGCCTACGTCTTGCTAACCAGTTATAGAAATTTCTTTCAAATTTTTATGAAAAAT
The DNA here is from genome assembly GCA_004027555.1 of Craseonycteris thonglongyai. Classification (NCBI taxonomy): domain Eukaryota; kingdom Metazoa; phylum Chordata; class Mammalia; order Chiroptera; family Craseonycteridae; genus Craseonycteris; species Craseonycteris thonglongyai. The sequence continues at coordinate 24,143 of PVKE010007965.1, forward strand.
AATGGCACTCATAGTTAATATTTGTCAGAAGATATGCATGCACTGTGTGAAAGAAGGGGTCATTATGAGCAGATACTTTCAAAGTCTGGGTAGTCTCTTCAGAATAAATCAGTTATACCTGTTAAGTTTTTGATGGTCATTTCATAATACCGATTAGATTTTAACATATTAATTGGTTAGGAAGGAAAGATCTAGCAATAGGCCTATCATCCATTTTCTCTCTTTATTGCGTGATGCCCCAAGGAAGGAAGAAAGAATGATTGTCTGGGCAAATTCTTTCATAACCAGACCCACACAGGATATTTACTGAGCAGGAGAATCCTAAGTGAAGGAGTCCTGTTAGCAGGACGTACCTGATCTGACTATGATAAACGAACCTGGAATCTACTGATTCATGGAGAATGACATCCTAGAAAATGTCATGTAAGCCATACCATGGTTTGAATACAAAGCAGGAATGTATTATGACCAAACAAGTTTCCCTTTTTTGGTAAGTTATGCTCCTGCAGGCACCACTTGGAGACCGTCTGCTAACTATCAGCTATAGTATGTCCTCACGTGCATGAATGGTCTGGGCTTTGTCCTTCCTGCCTGTGCCTTGGGATTACTTGTATTCTTGAATTATTTATTCAGTCCAATACTGGGAAGTAGCTCTGATTTTTGTGATCCAGGTTTGGCAGATCGTCCAGTGCTTCGTGTTATCTTGAAAGCAGACCTGATTTAATACAGGTGTAGGGAGGGCCGGGCTTGCTCCAATAACGGCATGGTTGTATTCAGGACCAGGTTCACCCTGAAGAGTTATACAGGTTCTGCATTTCCCTCGGTCTTTAACCGTTTAGTCCATTGCTGAAAAATCTTGCTATTAAATGATCAGTCACTGACCAGGAGCTTAATGTTGGCATAAAACGATTTGTCTTTACCTTTGTTTGAGTTGGGGTTCAATCAGAACCAGGGCATGAGACACAGAGTACAGTGTCAGTAGTTTATTCAGGAGGCGAAAGGAATACCTGTAGGAAGTGGGAAAGTAATCCGCTCCTGGGAAAGCAGTCATTAGTGACATGCCATTAGGTCAGCTGAGCAGGGAGCGGCTCAGGTTCAATCCTGTGAGGGAGCTCTGGAAAGAGACGCCAATCACACTCAGAGACATGTCTTTGAGGAGCGAGGACCTTTGGGTATTTACGCCCTGCAACCTGAGGGTCTTTGGCTAAGTACTGTTCTGCGGTGTGCTATTTCTCTGGATCTTCTGATCTACTTGTAAAGAGAGCAGGGCTTTTTGAAGTTCTGGAAAAGGGACGCCTTACCTATAGCAACATGTGCACTGGCAATGTGAACATATGAAGACTCTGAGGGACAAGAGCACCAACAGAATCAGCTCCATCACTCAAGTCATGTCTTTGGCCATATCTGCTCCATCTAGTTGTCCATAAGGGAGTCTATGTGCTCACGTATTCAGCAAATAGAGTCCCTTGTGTTGGGGATATGACAGAGATGGTGAGAGAAAGAGACAATAAACAAATATGTAACGTGATGTGGGGTCACAAAATGTATTATTATGAAAAAGAAAGCAGAGTGTGGTAGATTGTAAATGGCCACCAAAATTTCAGCCGCTAGCCCTGGAGTTGGCAAATCTCACAATCAGAAAACAGGTGTTTGTAGACGTGATTGAGCTAAGGATCTTGGGTTGGGATGATCATCCTGGATTTTTCTGGCTGGGCCCTAAATGCCATAGTAACTGTCCTTATAAGAGAGGCCAAGGAGGATTTCACGAACAGAACAGAAGACAATGTCAAGAGAGAGGGAGGGAGACATCAGAGTGATGCAGGCATACGGCAAGGAACACCAGCAGCCACCAGAACCTGGGACAGTCAAGGAACGGATTCGCCCCTAGAGCCTCTGGAGGGACCATAGCCCTGATGCCACCTGATTTCAGCCCAGTGAAACTGATGGCAGATTTCTGGGCTCTAGAGCTGTGAGGGAATGATTGTCTGTTGTTGGACAGCACCGAGTGTGAAATATTTTATTACAGCTACATCAGGAAATGAATACACGGGGTCAAAGAGGGGGCAAAGGACAGGATGGTTACTATTTAGAAAGGCTGTTGAGGGACACGCTGCCTTTTAAGAGTACGTTTGAGCAGACACTTGAATGACAGCAAGAGAGTATGTTGTTGAAGAGCAGGGCTGGCCAGGTATTGGGCAGTCAGTGTAGAGATCCTTTGGTGGAAGGAGGCTTGGTGTGTCTGATAAACTGCTGGGAGGTCAGTGTGCGTGGGGCTGAGAGAGCTGAGGGGACAGGGTAAGTGATGACATAGAACAGAGCGGCACACCCAGTCCATGTCAGGCTCTTGCAGGACTTAGAGTTTCATTCCCAGGAAAGTGGAAAAGATTTGGGAGGTTTCCAAAGAACAGTGACTGGACCTGACATCTACGGCCCTCTGTCCCAATCTAGGGCTGTCTGGCTCCCTCTGTCATCCTTTTGGTTTCACTTAATTTTCCCCTGAGTAGAGTTGGAAGAAGAGTCTCAAGTCCCTCCAAGTTGTTGAGGTAAGTGAGGAAGGTGAGGGGAGGTCACCCTGCCCCCACCCCACCCCAGGCCCAGTCCTAGCAGGAACGATCTATAAGCCAAACACTAACTTCGTTGCACTAAAATTACTTTTCTTTAGCTTCACTCCTGTGCACTTTTATCCTAATATAGACTACGGTACATTACTTTTCCTGTCTTTTCATAAGCGACTTTCTATTGTTCTTATCAGCACCTGGAAGGAGTGTAGGCATGAGCCCTGTTCCCAGACAGATGAGTGAG
>PVKE010007965.1:27044-49202 GCA_004027555.1 Craseonycteris thonglongyai
AACCAACAACCACAACCAACCAGCCAGCCAGCCAGCCAGCCAACCAACCAACAACCAACCAACCAACCAACCACCAACCAACCAACCAACCAACCAACAACCAACCAACCAACCAACCAACCAACCAACCAACCAACCAACCAACCAGCCAGCCACCAACAACCAACCATCATCCTTTGCTGAACCCTTGGCATGCACTGCATATGTGACTGTGTGTCTTTTCTTAAGCATTTCTTGTGTCTTAATCCACCTCATAAGGTCAAGGACCACATCTCTGTGCATGCTACACTCCTTACAGGATGCGACTCACTTCCTTATATAGATGAAGCGTTCACTGCATCTTTACTGGACAGTTTGTTGTTGGTCAGAGTTTGATGGTTAGAGAGAAAAAGGACTAAGCTATGAAATGGAATGAATGAAACGTACGCATGCTGCTGCTTCTTATCCAGCCATCTTCACAAACTGGGGCTGTGGAAACTGCGTACTGAACCTGAGAGTGCTTGAGGCTGGACACCCACCTTCGCCTGCTGCGCATGGCTTCTCAGGAGAGTTCTGTGGGTGCCTCTCACAGGCAGCTGTAGGAGTGGCCTTTTCAGTTTGAGTTCCAGAAATGACTCATGAGCACTGGAGAGCCCTCTACTTATGCCACCTCCTCTCCCCTGCCCCAACTCTTCTCACCCAACACCTTTACAATACAGAATATTTAGATCGCGGTTATTTTGGAATATATATATATTTTTATGCTGTGAACACTGGAGTCGGTATGCTATTGGCTGTATAATTTTAATTCGTGTATCTATTATCTGCTTCATTCCACAAAGGTTTTGAAGCAGTTATGTATACATCTATATAGAGTATACAGAAAAAAAAATAAAGGAAAATATGTACAAAAGCTAGATTGTTTGGTACAGATTAGAATGTAATGAGTAGACAAAGAATCACAGTGGGATCGACTAATCAGAAAAACCTTTCCAAAGGCAATTAATCTTCTGTGATACTTCTGTTTATTTAAGTGTCTGGAGTTTTTATTTTATTTTATTTTATGTTTGGTTTTCTGCTGAGTTGCTCGTAGGCTGATGATGCTTCATCGTAGGATGAAGGCTCACCCTTAACTAATACTCAAAGTTTGCATTGTGTTTATTTCCAAAGAGAAGAGACAAGAGAGTATTCCCTAGGAATGGGACTGTTATAGTTGGTTTTGGTAAGAAGCCTAGATATTACACATTATAGAGCAGAACGTTTTAGGACATTCTCACAGAAATAGAAAATAACCTTTGGGAGGAGAATCAGTTTAAAGCTTTGCGTTTCCTCTTTATGTTCTAGAGCAGCGGGCGAGCTTTGAGTTCGTTTAGTGCAACACCTCCATGTTAAAGGTGGAAAAGCTGGGGCCCAGAGAGGCGAGGCGATCTTCCCAGGGTCACACAGGTGGTGTGGGGCAAAACCATAAGTGCATGTCAGATGGGCTGTTGGGACTACATCTCACTGCTGTCTCCAGCTGATGAGATTTGGGGAAGGAGGCATCCTCAGGAGCCCCAGCAACCTGGGCCAGGAGGCAGAGGGAGAGTTGCAGGATGCACAGAGACACCAATCCAGCATGCAGGTTGGAGCTGTCCAGGCCCAACAGATGCAGTGCTACAGAGGGTGTGGCCAAATTCGATACCATGGTGCCAGAAAGCGAGATTGGGGTTCACTCCAGTAAACAGGGCCACCGGAGGACCACAGGGACACGTGCGTTCAGTGATGGCTCCTAAGCTTCGAGATCACCACTTTAGGAGGAGCATGTCTCTGGCCATGAGTTGAGGTGATGAGATTCATGTGCAGAGGAATGCTCTGGGAAGGCCTAAGCTGTGTATCAGAAACCCAGCAGTCTCGGGTGAGAGCAGGGCCCACTCCAAACCCAGAACGGAGCTTAGACTGCCAGTCAGGGAAAGTTCTAAGCCCACATTTGATCTGAAAGAGAAAGAATGTGACTCAGACACTAGAGGAGTAATTGGGAAGCTGCTCAGTTACAGGAATAACCAGGAATTCAACAATCTTTCCACACTAGTCAATAAATGTGGTGGAACCAGACATAGTTTCTTGCTCTGATCAGGATGGACTATTTAAAGAAAGGAGCTGAGCACGCAGTTTGAAGAACTCTTCGCTTTAGCTGAAGAGACTGTGGAAGTCCGGTGGGTCCCTAGGCATATATACCGTTATCAGCCATGATGTACTTGACTTTAAGTATCAGATCATCTGATTAAAATCAGCTCAAACCATACGGAGCCTTACTGTTTACTTAATGAGAATTCACAAGGCAGGCTGACCCCAGAGTTGGTTTGGGGAATCAAAATGTAACCTTTCCATTTAGCCTCTTTACTGTTCTTCGTGAGCTAATGCTGACTGCCTTCTTAGTTGCAAGACAGGGGCTGCACCTTCAAGTGTCAAGTCTTTATGTGACAGTATTCTAAACAAAAAGTAGGAATGAAAAGAAATAAATAAGGAAGAACCTTTCTCTGCACACTTCTCTCATCATCAAAGAAAAAAATTTCCCAGAAACTCCTCTGGGGAAGTTCTCCTTCATGTCATTTTCCAGAACTGGGTCATGTGACAGATCCAAACCAATTACTGGTTAATGTGAACTGATTTGCCGTGATTAAGTGTGGTCGACTGTTGGATTTCTTCCCAATAGTTGTGATTCACCTCCCAGGGGTAGACACATTTCTACTCCATCGAAATTTATTTCCCAGACTATGGAGTCATGGGAAGAAAGCCAAGAATCAGCCACACTTAGTTAACTGATTACCACTTTTATAAGATTTTAAATCACATTTGACTACAGATCGTACCTGATATGTACCAAATTTTCGTATTGTTTCACCTAACCACATCCTGACATTAGAAATAAAATATTCAAAGTCAGTTTCTTAAAGGTTCATCCATAAATTCAGAAGTTTACCCTTTGATTTAATGTAGTAATAAAACAGTGAATTAAATATGTTCAAAAGTAAAAATAAAAGAAACCGAAATCTATCATGTAATTTTTTCTTCAATCCAAATGAAATAAAGAAGTATATGAGACCTTTTCTACCTCATATTCTTCAACTTTCTTTTCTGACATTTTACCCTGATCCTATCTTAACTAAGAGTATCTTCGCTTTCGTAGATAAAAATGTAGGTTATTTTCTTTAAGTATATGTATTTAATGAACTTTAAAACTAAATAACAATCATGTTTTTAATGTTTCTCACCAGAGGAGGGTAGAGAATTTAAGTAGCTTGGATTGCCTAGTTCAGGGGTGGCAAACCTTTTGGCGATTGAGTGCCAAAGTTTATGAAATAAGAGTATACTTGCTTGACTCGCGTGCCAACCCATCGAGTGAGACAGAGGTATCGATTATTTTTATGTCTATAAGAGCATAAACAATAATTTTTTAAATGGTATTCATAGCTCCGCATGCTGAAATAATTGCTCCGTGTGCCACTTTGGGCGCGCGTGCCACAGGTTCGCCACCCCCGGACTCGTTACTATTTGTCGCATAGTCAGTATAATGTATTCAGTAGACCTTTTAGCTACATCAGGGGTGTCCAACCTCTTGAGTTCCCTGGGCCACATTGGAAGAAGAACGGTCTTGGCCCACACATAAAACATACTAACACTAACGACAGCTGATGAGCTGTAAGAAAGGTTGCAAAACATCTCACAATGTTTTACGACGGTGTTGGGCTGCATTGAAGCCGTCCTGGGCCACAGGTTGGATGTGTCTGGGCCACTAGACGGTTCTCCTCAGACGTGCCTTCAGACTGGTGGGCCCATATGACTGAGTTCTAGCCAATGAGATGGCTGTAGGGATACAATGCCTTACTTCCAGGCCTGGCCCACACAAATTCTTCGTTGCCATGGGTCGAATTGTATCCCCTTGAAAAGGACATGCTGAAGTTCTAACTCGCGTACCTCAGAATACGACCATGTTTGGAAACAGAGTCACTACAGACATAATGAATTAAGGCAAGGTCGTAGAGTAAGGTGGACCCCTAATCCAGTATGAGTGGTGTCCTTATAAGAAGAGGATGCCAGGTGGTGTGAGCTGAATGTTTATTCTCCCCCCGCCCCCACTCCTGCCCCCCACTCGTGTTAACCCTCAAGGTGATGGTACTAGAAGGGGCGAGGTCTGGGGGTGATTGAAGTATTGAGGGCAAAGCCCACATGAAGAGGATTAGTGCCCTTACCCATGAGGCTACAGAAATCTCCCTGCCCCTCTCACCATGTAAGGCCACACGGAGAAGTCTGCAGTTCACAGATGGGAGGAGGACCCTCCAGAACCCGGCCATCCGGCCTGCAGAACTAGGAGCGATACATTTTTGCTCCGTGTAAGCTACCCGGTCTACAGTATTTCCTTATAGCCGTCAGGACAGACACACAGAGAGCCCCGTGTGACGGGTGTGCTGCAGTTTCTAGCCAGGACACGACTGGGCTATCAGAAGCTGGAAGAGGCAAGGAAGGATTCTGCCCTTGAAGATTCGGAGGAAATGTGGCCCTGCCAACACTTTGCTTTTGAACCTCGAGCCTCAGAACTAGGAGAGAATAAAATTCTATGGTTTATAATCACCAGATTTGTGGCATTATGGTGACTCTGGAAAGTATTAATAATACACTGTCCTCCACGCTGTCTTTCTTTTCTCACTAGTTAGCTGAGTGCAACAGTCCAATAGGAAATGGAACAGCAGAGACCCTAGTTGGCAGGAGCTTGGATCACTAGGCCCAGATACTACCCTATTATCCTCTGTGTCCGGCCAATAGGACACCGACTTTAGTTCCCACTGAGGGAGAGAAGCAAACCTTGTTGTGTTAAGTCTCGAGGTATTGAGGGTGGTTTATCTTCACAGTCAGGATCCTTGATGGAAGAGATCACAAAGTCTGGGCTGCAGAGGTTGTGAAATTAGAGTAAGGTGACCAGATTTGAACATTGGTAAAGCGGGACACCATTGACCGGGGGGGAGGGGGTTCTTGATTAAAAATTGGGTCTATCTCCCACCGTTCCCTAGCTCGTCGTGCATTCTTTCCAAAACTCGGGACTTTTTTAAAACGCCGCAAGACGCGGGACAAATTGTTAAAAATTGGGACTGTCCCGCCAAAAGGGGGATGTCTGGTCACCTTAAATTAGAGGTAATCATTGTGTAGATAACTTTAGCGTCTGCACCTCTGTAGATGCCGCAAATGTAATGAATCAAATTGCTCAACGTGCTGTCTACCTGGTGAGGAAGCTTTGAATCAATATTGGGAGGTTTTTTTTCTGTCTTGAGTCTTAAATCAGGATCTTGGGCGACCTCACTGTTCTACCTCATGAAGTTAAAACATGTAAAACAATAGTGATAATATGAAGAAGGATTTTGACTTTAATTTGAAAGTGTGAAGTTACTCTTTCTTCTCTTTTAATACTATTGTGCAAATTTCTGTTGGCACCATTTTCTGAAATTATAAAAGAAAAGGAGAAAATTGCTGTCTATATCTGAATAGCTGAGTGTTGGTAAACACCATCCACAAATGCAGATAATTACACAAGCCTTCCTCACTACATTCCCTATCTCCACTCTAGGGCATATATAGGGGAGATTTGGGAATATTCACTTTAACATCTGTAGCTATTTTTGTTTGAGAAGTCAAAAGAGTAAAATGTTAAAAACATGACCAATTTACTCAGACGAGACTAGCAGAAAATAAAGGGTGTCCCAAAATTCACGCAAGATTTGAATTTTGCGTCGTTTGTGCGGTAAAGTGTTGCCAATGAAAAAAAAAAGACAGTGTGACAGCTGACAGTTCAGGGTTATTAAAAATGGAGAACTACACAAAAGAACAACGTGTTTTCATTGTTGAGCAATGAAAATTACAATTTTTAATTATAAACCTGTGTTTTCCATCAAAATTACTTCTTGCGTGAATTTTGGGACTCCCTTTATAACCTAACTTGTATTCAGTAATCTGGGTTCGATGTACTCTCTGAACACCCATGAACTGTGTGACCTAGGGGAATTTGGTCAGTCTCTCTGTTCTTCCTTCCATCATCTGTTGAAGGAGGAATTGGAGAGCTTTTGAAAAGTGTCTGAAGAAGCCAAAACTTTCCAGGTGTTTTCTCAGAGGCTAATTCAAGAAACTTCCACCAGAGTCTCTCTGTCTTTTATGTGTTTTACATATTCAGTTTCAAGGGGGAAACAAACAGAATGAAAAATAATACAGTCACTGTGCAAAACAGTTAGTCTGTTTCACAAAAAGTGAAAATAGTATTAGCATATGACCTATCAATGCTACTCCTGGGTATACCTATAATCAACAGAATTGAAAGCAGGGACTCAGATTCTTGTATGCCGATGTTCATTGCAGCGTTTTTCACAATAATCAACAGGTGGAAACAACCAAGTGTTTATCAGCAGATGAGTGCACAAACCAAATGTGGTAGACGCCTGCAATGGAATACTATTCAGATAGAATAAAGCACAAAATTCTGTCACATGCTACAACATGGATGAACCTTGGAGCCATTATGCTAAGTGGAAAATAACAAATATTGTATGACTCCATTTATATGAAATATAATCAAATTCATAGAAGCCAAAATTAGATTAGAGGATAACAGAGGCTGAAAGGGAGGGGAAATACGCCATTATTTTTCAGTGGGTACATTTGGGGTGATAAAAAAGTTTTGGAAATCAATAGTAATGAAAATTGTACCACTAGTTGTGAATATCAATAACATGGCAAATATTATTAATACCATTAAACTATACATTTAAAAATCCTTAAAGTGACAAGTTTTGTTATATATATTTTACCACAATACAAAAATAATTTAATAATATTTTGCAATTAAAAAAACAAAAAGCTTTGGGCCAAGGGGTTCTAGGTCAACAAAGGTTTGGAAACTCCTGTGTGTATCATGTGAAACAACCAATATGACTGTTTTCCTTGCAGAACTGAATGTTTTGATAGGATTGCCAGATGCTTCCAGAACTAGTTACACAGATAATTCTACCAAATCAAGTGAACTCTTTTCTGTTTAAAAGACATTATTTTATTGTTTGAGAGAAGGCGAGAGAGAGAGAGAGAGAGAGAGAGAGAGAGAGAGAGAGAGAGAGAGAGAGAGAGAGAGAGAGAGAGAGAGAGAGAGAGAGAGAGAGAGAGAGAGAGAGAGAGAGAGATCGAGAGAGAGAGGGAGAGAGAGAGAGAGAAAAGGGGTAGGGCCTAGAGTACTCTCTATAGTTGTTCATCATTAGCTGTCACATAGTTTCATTTCACACAGGTAGGTGGATACGGGGCTGCACAGGGTGGGAACCAAACTGGGAGCTTCCCAAATGAGAGGCGAGAGAGAACCTTCACCGCCATCACTGTGGTGACCAGTTGCTCTGCAGTTCAGCATACAGGTTTGCACGGGCCCGGACGGTAATTCGATCCCGAAACCATGTGATCGAGCACGCAACCTGTTAAGCTATCCTGACATCCCTCAAGTGAACTCTTAGTGCTCCTCAGCCCCGGATCTGGGAAGCAAGCTGTGTAACTACGACAGTTTGTGGAAACAGTGTTTGCAGGGGAAGCTTCAGCAATGTGCCCTCTTCCTTGGATAAGTGACAGTTCCACGGCTAAATGCTTTAGAGAGAACATGTCTCTAGGTTCAGGAAGTCAGAATGTTGTTGTGACGTCCCTGAATAAGGGAAGGTCAGTGCAGGAAATGGTTAGTGAGGTGGGATGGGGCCAGGGGACCCTTGAAGAATTTTTTTTGTCCCTCTTATGTAAGCAAAGGTCCTTTTCCTGAGGGTTGTAGGAAGGGAAGTTCTGAGTGTTTACGGTGATTGATGCTGATAAATATTTTCTTTAAAAAAATACCCTTTCCTTTGTTGTTACCTGACAAGACCAAAGTGATTATAATTTATTATTTTTTTTATTTTTAAAGATTTATTTTTATTGTTTTTTGACAGAGAGAGACAGAGAGAGACAGAGAGAAGGGGGAGGGCCCAGAGCAGCCTCCATAGTTGACAGCATTAGTTTTCCATATGGTTTCACTCCACAGGTGGGCACAGGGCTGCGCAGGGCAGGAACTGGGGCAGGAGCTTCCCACATAGGCCCCGGCAAGAACTGAACTGGGGGCCACACCCCAGCTCAGCATATGCGTCCACGTGGGCCGGGCCTGGGATTCGATCTTTGGGCTCCGGGGCTGCAAAGTGAGGACTTAACCCGCTGAGCCATCCCAGCTTCCCAGAAGTGATTATAATTTATAATCTTAAAAGAAGTGTGTGTGCTTTTATTTTTATTTAGCATATGAGCACGTGTGTGATGGTTGCTTGAGACAAAGCGGGCAATCGGGGATACATTTTCCTCTGCTACACCCTTCTATGCCTTATGTTCAGAATCTGTCTTATTGATGGACTCATAAAAAAATTTTCTTCTATGAGCTCAATTGGAAGAGTGATCAGAGAAACCTTTTATTGTTTTCTTCTGAGCTTTTGGAAATGGTAGAGCCTCACCCTCAAGGAAGTCTCTCTTTATTGTTTTGTGTCTTAGAGAAAAGAAACTTTTATAAGCACATTTGTAGAACTGCCAAATGGATCTCAGAGACTGCTACATTCTTGTTTTAATTGGAAACAACAGTCACATTTTAACATTTTACCATTTGCCAGTTACAAAGCACCTCAGAGCAAAATGGAATGGTGGTTCTTTTTTACCTTGTATCTTGTGAAATATTTTGAATATACCATTATATCGGACAGAATATGATTATTTTATGTTAAGTAATTGGCAATGGAAAAAACAATTATCAGTGGAGCTCTCTTTTTTCAGCCAGTGTTAACATAAATATTCTGGGAAAGAATTTACTAAATTTGAAAGTTTAGTGTTAACCTATCAGAGTGAATATACCCTTTTCTTCCTCACTTTGCTAAGTTCATTGTATATCATTAAAGATGAGATTCTTCTAAATTCCCAAGAAGTGCTGGATCCTGTGTGTAAACGACAGGATTTATGTTTGCAAATTTTCATTATCAAAAAAAGGGGAAAGTGGGTGAAAGAGCAGGGGTGGCGGGGAGGTGGGAGTGGACACCAGATATGTGGTGATGGTGATGGCGGGAGAGCTGATTCTGGGTGGTGAGCACATAATACAGATGATGTCATGTAGACTTGTACACCTGGAAACTATGTAATTGTTACCAATCAATGTCACCCCAATAAATTTAGCAATAAAAAAAAAGAAAAAAATGCAGAACAAAAAAAAAATACAGTCTTACCCCTATAAATATGGCTAAATATTTTTCAATGAATAATTAACTAAATAAAGTAATTGGGGTGATGGAAAAAAACTGTAGAAACACCCTGGGGGATTAGACTGACCAATCTTGGATATGTTTGATTCTTTGAATAAAGAGTTTCAGTGCCCAAATCCTTTCAACCCTGTACCTCTCTTGTCCTGGTAGTTGACCCTCAAAACTTGCTAGAGGTGGAGCAGATTCAGAATTAAAGGCCAGGGCATTTGAGTTACATGTACCTGCCAGGGGGATTGTTTCTCCTTAAGAGCAATGAAACTGACCCCAAAAATGAGATCAGTTTTGATTTTGATGATGTTAATAGAGAAGTTACAAAATGTTGAGTGTCTCTTGTGTAGTAAGAACCTTCTAGAAGTATTTCCTTTAAACCTTAAAAATGACCTTATAAGGAAAGTACTATGAAAGAGAATGTACATGGTTCCGCATGAGTATATTGGGAAAAAACTATTCTAAAAGTTTTCTTCAGGAAGAAACATTTGAACAAAAGTCTGTTGAGTATCTACGAGGAGGATAAAGGATGTTTTTGGTAGAGGATGAAGATCTACGAAAGCCTGGAGGTAGAACTCAGTTCAGGCTCTTCAAGATGCAGAGGACAGTGGATGCCAGGGTAGCTCAATGGGTTGAGCACTTACCTTGGCAATGGTGAAGCCCTGGGTTCGACTCCCAGCCCTGTCCTGTGCAAACTTATGTGCTGGACTGTGGCGTAGCCGCTAACCGCTGGGATGGCTTGGTGGCAAAGCTTCTCACCCACCATGTGGGAGGCCCCCAGTTCAGTTCCTGCCCCGTGTGGCTCCACATCCACCTGTGTCAAGGAAACCAGGTCACAACTAATGATGTACAACTGTGGAGACTGCTCTGGGCCCTCCTTCCTTCTCTCTCGCCCTCTCCTTCTCTCAAACAATAAAATAAATCCTTTTTTTTTTTTTTAAGTAGAGGGCAGTGTGGGTTACGTAGCTGCAGGCATGTGAGCTGATCAGTTTCTAAGAGCTAGTTATTTATATTGATCATCATTGCACAGATGCTATGTTCGCTATGATATCAAGTCAGATAGGACACGTGGCCACCTTAAAAAAATTAAGATTTTATTTTATTATTTGTACTTGTTAAAGCAGACACTTTTGTGAAAAATCCAAGTCTGAAAGCACAATAATTCTATAATGATCACACATATGTACCTGCATGCACACACCATAAAATTGCTGAGGCTTTGTTAATATACCATTAAAGTAACTACCTCTTTCAGTGCAAAACAATACAAATGATTTGCACATCTTTAAGGTAAGTCTGTGTTTAGTGTCATTGCTCAGTGGAAAGTTTATTGAGTTAAGCATCTGAATTCAAATGGTGCCCTGATTGGTTGAGATATGGACATCAAAACGAAGAGGTTCTAAGACAAATCCTGGAGGCCGTGAGGCATATTACATTCTTCAGAATAAGTGCATTCATGTTCAGTTACTAATACATCTTTGAACATCAGCCACTTTTTTGATTATCACAAAAACAAAACTCACCCAAGGCTTTGTGTTTGTCCTCAACTTTGTTAGGAATGGGGATGCTGACAAAGTTATAGGGTAGCCCTGTAAACAAATTAAAAATGGAATATTAGGCATTAATCTTATAAAATATCTCACACCCATTTCTGCCAGTGTAGACTACCACCTCCCACACATTTGCTTCTCGTTCTTTTCTCTCCCCTCTTCAGTCTCCTCCCTTCTCTGCACCTCTCTTACACTTTCTAAGGAGCACACACCCAATTCCTGCTCATTTTTAATGCAGATCAGTAGAGCAGTCTTTTCTCTCTGTTAACTAACAGCCTTGGGGGCTCACCTTGCACCCAAATGGTGACTAGAAAAATAATTTTATGAAACAATGACAGGCCCCTTCCCACGGGGACTTCTGATGACATAAGTTAAGATATTCTTTTATCCTTATATCTACACATTCCAAAGTCTCATTCTTACTAGTTGGTACGCACAAAAATATACACAAAATACTACACACTTCATGCTTTTGTTTGATGATGAACTAATCACCAAAGGCCAATTCGGATAAGAAAATGAGCTAGGTGGTGTTCTGGTTGTGGCTGCATTATGGTGCAGTCAGGACATTCTATTTTCCTGGATCCACGATGTCCAATCCAGGGAGGTACACGTTCTCTTTGTTCATGGAAATGACCTGTTGTGACAACCTATTGTCTGACCCACTCTGTACACCAAACCTGATCGTTTTCTCTTCATAGAGAAGTCAGGTATCTAGGTTGTAGACTAGAAACTTCTTTGACTGGTTTAACAGGAGGATGTTTGTATATGGATCTTAGGTAGCACACCGACTCACAGGATTCCAAGAGAACCAGTATGCAGCCAGGACTCATACCCAGTTATATTGGAGTAGGGGGGTCCAAGGAGACAAAACATCTGCTTAGAGACTATAAGGTTGTAAAATCAACATCATTTGGAGACAAATTAGATATGTAGGTAAGAGAAGGGAGAATTAAATGTGATTCCCAGATTTATGGTTTTCAGGGCTAGTGATCTGATAATTCCATTTACTGAGAATTGTGGACATTTGTTATGTGTGGCTACCCAATCTCTTGAATTCCTTCTTGGGCTAGAAAAATTCTTACATTACAATATTGTCAGAACAACGTGGAAGCTACGCTTTATTTCCACAGCTTCTTTATTGCTACCTGGTATTACAGAGCGTTGGTTTCTTTTCCCACAAGGAGCACTGTGAAGGGATAATCCCTGTAGACTCAGTCTTTGGGTTTGCATGGTGGCCGGCCCTAGAGCCTTGCCTGTCAGCTTGGTGTGTTCTCATCTGAGCTGCAGTATTGGCAGCGAAGGAGCAGAAGCCACTGTGCTGTTATAGAACAACTCCCCTGGGGTCTAATTGGGTCTGATTCTGGACTGCACAACTTCTACTTTTACTGCTACTGCCTCCAGTTTCTCTCGAAAGCATCTTGCTCTCCTGCCAGCCTGTATTTTCCAGGGGCGTCAGCCATCCTTTTCCTATTGCTCCCCTCATTGAATCTCACCATCGGCCTTCCTCTCGCCTAAGAAATAGAGCCCAGTCTCATTAAGGTGTTAGTGTCTTGGGCTGCTGTAACAAAGTGCCACAAGCTTAGAGCGCTTCAAATGAAAGACATGGTTTTGCACAGTTCCGGAGGCTAGAATTCTGAAGTCCAGGTGTCAGTGAGGCCACACTTGTACAAAGCCTCGAGGGGCAGATCCGTCCTTGCTTCTTTGAGCTTCTCCCAGCTTCAGGCTTTCCTCGGCTGTGGCCACTTCGCTGCAGTCTCCACGCCTCGGTCTTCGTGTGGCCGTCTTCTCTGTGTATCTTGGAGTCTTCCCATGGCATTCTCCTCTTCTATAAACAACCAAGCACGTTGGATTAGGACCTACCCTCATTCAGTATGATCTCACCTTAAGTAGGTGACACCTGCAAGACCCTCTTTCCAAACAGGATGCCACTCACAGTCCCAGGGGTTAGGACTTCAGTGTCTTTTGGGGGTTCACAGTGTAACCCATTACATTGGCCTACGAGGTTAACTATGGTGTGATCCCTGTCTACTTTTTCAGCCACACCTTGTTCATTGTCTTTTCCTTCGTCCTACATTCTAGCTGCTCCTGACTTCTTTCAGTTTCTTGAAAGTGTCACATCGTCTACTCCCACATAGTCTCACAAATAGATTTCCTCTCCCTGGAATACGCTTTTTGCATCCACCCACTTCCCCTCATGTTTTACCAGTTCTCACGTACCTTTTACATCTGGACACTACACTAGGTTAAGTGTCTTTTCTCTGTACTTCCACACCTAAATGTTCTCCATCATAACACACCACCTTTTACAGTGATTACTTGCCCGTTACCTTAGCACCAAGACGTCTGAGACGATGTCCGTATTGTTCAACACTCTAGTCCCAGCACTTTGCGTAGTGCTTGTTACATAGCTGACTTTCAATAAGGAAGATAAATTTGGCAACTCTTTGATAGTTTTGCATACCTATCAACCACGTAATTATTTGCTTTGGATCCTGTTGAAAGGATCTAGTATTTTGTCAGTCAAAACTCATTGATATAGGGTTTATTGGGGTAATAAATCCCAGGTCTTAGAAGGTTGTATGCCACAGACACACTACAGCCTCTTCTGTGTAGGAATGACCTTGGAGAATTGTTTTGTGTTACTCCCTTATTGGCTGGCTGGATCCCTGACAGTTAGTGAAAACCCAATTTTATAATACCTTTTAGACATTGTTCATTTCTCTTTGATCTATTAAAGTCATTTTATAACTTAATTTTATACTAGTTATCATAATGATAGTGAATCTATGTCTTTCTAGTTGTTAGAATCGTTATTAATTTCTAGCAATGTCAAGGCTTCAAACACCAAGTATAAAATCAGTGTTTTGTGCAGCCTCCATAGATTTTCTGTTGTTTAGATGGACTGTTTAGCATTCAGGACAAAGAATTCTGATTTTCACTCTGTAATCTGTCTCAACTCCTCTCTCAATTACTCTGAAAGAGTAAGGCTTGATACTCTTCGAGCTGCAGCTAATATACAAAGAATTCCACATTCATCTTCAAATCCTATTTCTGTGTTTATAAGTGGATATGAGTATGTCTGTCTTGGCAATTCAAAACAGTATATGAAATGCACTAATTTAACATTGGTATCTCATTTACTGAACATTCTTGCCTTTTCTGCTACCTTAAAGATTCTCAAAACACATATATTTTAATGCTTTTACTTTTTAACTCCATATTATACTATAAGTTGTGCAAAGAATGAAAAGAAAAGAAGAAACAAAAATCCATTTGAGAAAACCCTTTATCTACTTTTCTGCTAAATTAATTTAGGGAATACTGGAATATCAGCATTATTTACATAATACTACAGATAGTAACAAACAGATGTTCTTTTGTGGCATAATTTTTTATAAGAAATTACTACATGTCAAAGGCTCACCTAGCATTTATGTATCAATTTTAGTATCTGCCTAGTCTCCACCCAACATACACACTGAACACACACACAGAAACTGTGTAGGAACCACTGTTTATTCAGCTGAGTATCCAATAGGCTATGAAGCAACGTAGGGGCATCAGGGTGTGTTTCAAGAAGTGACATCCTCCCTCCTTGTTCCTTTATTGGATGTTTCCATCTTTCTGTTCCTCTTCAGGGACTCCATGAATTTGCAAAGTATTTATCAAGAAATTTGGGGGTAAATTAATTTGAATGAAAAACAATTACACCTTTTTTTCACTAACTTCTAAGTGATTCTAGCATTTTCTTCAACTGTGTGTAAGCCACAAACCTCAATAATTTTAGCAGTGTTTTCAATTATTGTCACCACGAGAAACCACAGATATTTCTTTACACACTTATGGCACATATCTCAAAGGTATTTTTGAAACTATGAAGGTTACTCCAGCAAGATCTTGTTTTTTAGTGCACAAAATGCAAGATACGTGTATTATATCACACATTTGTTTCTTTTAAAAAATGTGTTAATTTATTGACTTTCCTTTATAATCATTGCACTTTATGCATTTAAAAATATTATCCCTTTACCAGAAGGACAAAGAGATCCATGACACAAAGTATTTAAGAACTCCTGCTCTAGACATTGGGAATCATATTTTTCATCTTATTTGGGAGGCATTTACCTGGTGCCTTAACAGGTCTCAACACAGTAACTCAAGAGCCTCAGGTAACATAGATGGTGTGCAATCGTCACTTCCCCACACCATGAAGCCTAGGATAAAATCTCCCATGTCCTTCGTCACCCCCAGGGTCACCCCACCTCCAAACTAGCCCTGCCCTCTAGTAGCCTGGGCATTTATCCCTTCTCTTATTGTAAAGTTATTGCAGCCCTGTTTACCTTCTAGGTAATGTGAAAATCTGGGTTCGAGTCCTAGCTCTTTCACTTACTAGCCCCGAGTCCCCTATTTCACACGATTCTATGATTTCCTTTGTTCATCAGATGAATAGGGTAAAGACGTGGATTTAAGTTCCAGTTCTACCACTCTCTAGTGAAATGTAATAACTGTGAGCAGGTTATTATTATTATTTTTAGAAGCTTACTTTCTTTATCTGTAAAGGGAATAGTTCTAATAAGAAAAAAGAATGAAAGGTCTAACACTCTGAGAGAAGATACGCCCTTGGTCAAGTTAGAAACCTTGCTATGCTTTAGTTTTCTGATCTGTAAAACATGGATACTTGCTTTTACTTTGCTGTGAGGATTAAATTATGTGATACGTGTGGAGCACGTAGAGTTGTGCATTGTGGCGTTAGGTGTTTATTATGTGCCAGGTGCTTCACACATATCGTCTCATTCATTTGTCCTCCAAACGCTTGAGGTAGGTACCGTTTTGTCATCCCATTTTAGAGATGAAAAAACTGAGTGCAAAGAGATTGAGTTACTTGGTCAGGATTATACAGAACATAAGCGGCAAAATCAAGTTTTCAACCCAGATGTTCCTGCTGCATTCCAATATCCTGCCTCACTAAATAGCACCTGTCTAACCTGGAAACATTCGAGGAATCAGACCAGATAATTAATGTAAAAATACACGATGTCCTGTGAACTGATACACAGATGTTAAGATATTAAAAATCATATATAAAGCTGAAAATGGGGATAGTCATTTTATATTTACATTTACAAATTCTTCAGCTGGCCTTTTACATAGCAATTCTGTTTCAAGGAAATGGTCAGAGCAATTATTTTTTTAAAATTTATAATAGCTGTTTACTTTGAACATTTTGATTATTTTTATTCTTTATTGTATTCTTTCCCTTTTTCTTTACAATTCTAGGGGAGGATTCAGACTTCAGGTTTTAGCATCAATAAGTAAGTAGTATGGCAGGCAAGGCAGTACTATGGATCAGGAGTAGGCAGGACATGGAGGAGACCCATGAAGGTCTTCAGAGCTCTTCTCAGACAAAATAGATGCCTCAGAAAGAAAACTGATGTCTAGTGTTGGCCAGATGGTTTTTTCTTAATCCACTCTGCATGTGCATTGGTACTAGGAAACTGTCAACATACTCATGAAATATTTCATTTTGCTGCAAACAGCTTTTGGAATCTTTGTTGGCTTACTCAATCACATCTCTGTCTCCTCAGACCTAACAGCCTGAAGGCAGAAGTGGGGTTACAGTTGCTGAGTCTAAGTGTGTCCCCCCGTGGCATGGTGATACTCATAGGACCTACGTTATGATGTGGTGGGAGTTGAGTGAATACAAGAAAAGCAATTTGCACAGTGTCTGATACATAGTCTGCTCAATGATGAACAATTGTCATTAAACATCTATTTCTGTGAGTCGTCAGCTCCTTAAGAAACCACTCCATTACTTATGGAAGTCACCAGGTCCTATCACCTGTGGGCTCACAGGGAAGTCTCAGATGTGATGTGATGGTCTTTGGCTTCCTCCTCCCCTGGGCTGAGACTTCGATCCTTGCTGGGATTGAGGCCCCGCCCTATCTCAGCCATCCTCTGATCTGGTTCCTGACTGGTGTGAGGCATGCCATGATTCCACAGTCACTCTGCAGAGTGTCTAGTGTGTGGAGGTGACAGCACCTCCCTTCTCCAGGGTTGCACCCCAAACTGGAGTCCAGGCAGCATCATCGCTGCCTCACGTCCTCACATTTTGTAAGTGGACATAGGTCCTTTAGACAATATTTCTCAGTTTTCTCTCTTTCAGGTTGGAAGGACCCATCCATAGGGACTGCTCTATAGGACAAATCTGGGTAGAGGATAACATTCTGTCTTCAATTTTGCTTCTCCCCTGCCAGCTTTGTCTTTTCTTAAATGAATTTTTTGGGTTTTTTTCCATGACAGCCTGTTCATCCCTCCTACAAAAATATAGACCCCTGTTGTGCTCCTCCCACTTAGCCTCCAGATGTTTCTGAACATCATTAGTAAGCAATGCTGACTATTAGACTGCATTCATACTCAAACATATACATGGTACACTTATACCAGCAAGTAGAAAAATAGTGTGAAATATGCCACAGGTATGGGTATTTTCCTCCATTTGAATGTATGCAATAACTTTATTCCTTTTCAGTACTGGTAGATGTTGGCTTCTATGACTTAGGATGACATTATTCAGCATATATGTGTATGTGTTGTTGTTGTTGTTTTTTGTTGTTGTTGTTTTTCAGTAACAAAATGTTGTTTTGTTAAGGTCATTCTTTATTGAGGGTTACTACTAAACAATACAATCATAGGCCGTGTTACTTTGAGTCGTAGTCAAACTTCCTATTTTCTTTTGAGAGTTCAAATAGTTAGTGTCTGTATAGAAATTGTCAGTAAATTCTTTGGCATCTGTTGTAAAAACAGTTTCAGCCAAATGAAATTCTTGGATGCTCAGCATTTGAAGGACAAAGAGATATAACCTTGATATAACTTTGATATATCCTATAGTTTGTCAAACCTAATGCAGAACCAGGCTCAGTCTGTAAAGAGTTTGTCATTAATAAGATATGCAGAGCAAATAAAACCTAAAAGCACAAGCCAAGAATAAATCAACAGGTAATAAGTATTTACTTCTGAGTGACTTTGTACCATTGCTCTTGATATTACAACAAAGCTGAGACACTTGCATTCTTGAATGTCTAGTCAGAAAAATGACAACTCTGTTTTCTTGCCCTAATTTGTAGTAACTTCTATTCTATCAATAGCTTTAGTGATATTAACTTTGGGGTCTATATTTGCCTTACCTGAATTATAAAAATGTAAGTAATTAATGGCTGAACCCTGAATTTTTGTAACTTCTTGTTTTTTAAAAGTGTTTATATAGCACATAATAAAAAATGAGACTATTCTTAATAACAAAATGTCAGCCTAATTTCCTTATCAAACTATGTATTTTCATTAGCAATTTTCTGAGAATAAACTAGATATAAAGCAACTGTTGTATTGTAATTTCTTTTCCTAGATAAGCAGAGGTTTAAAAACTTTATAGACATCTCTTAAACACCAAATAGCTGAATTTATACTCCAAACCTCAAACTTTATGTTCCAGTACGCTATGAATCTTTTGTTACAAAGATTTAGTGCTATTTTCTTTATTTCTCACATCAATAAGATCCACACAGAGGCTTATTATTATTATTATTTTTTTTTTGATGTGAAATATTCTTTCTAACATCAGCTTTTATGTCTTAGCTAACTCCTATGGATATCTTATCAATTCCAGCTTAGATAATGCTTCTTACTGAAGGCCCTTTGGGATTCATTAATTTATGTTATGTGTCCTAACCTCTTATGAACTCCTGTTTAGTTCTTATACTTTCCCTTATCATAACAAAACATATTTATCAACTGCACATGTACATTTCAGGTTTACACTTTATTTCTAGGATTTCATCTCATGCTAACCCTTCTAGAGGTAACAACTTCAACTTCAGAGCAGATACAAGAAAACAATGATTCAGAGGCCCTAGAGAGTGACAACAGTAGGCTATTCTGGTAGAAGAGTTGAAACTCCTAAGAGACCAGGGTCTGATGAGTTTCCTATTTTTATGGCTTCTATCCTGAGGCCGGGCCAATGTCAACATTGTTCAGTGTAGTCAAAACTCAGAGAGAAAATCTGAAGCTTTTCTAGCGTGAAGAACAGAGGATAGATTTGGGGGACACTAGCCATGAAAATGAGACAGGAGATCCTAGAAAGAAGAGAACCAGAGAAGGGGAGTTCCAAATTCTACGTAAAAATCTGTTCAGGTCTGTGGTGGACTTCCTGATACTTGCAAAGGCTAACAAGACATGATTCTTCATGGACTAAACTGAATTGAACTGATAATCAAGAGAGAGTTTGCACATTGGCTGCAACCAAGTTCATTGCCTATCTGAACAGAAACATCAATGCTCCTTTGAGAGACGTGACGCGCTCCAAAGTCTCTACAATATAGTTTTCACACTGTTGGGCGTATAATACAAAATTACTTTATATAGAGAGAAGCAATCTCAAAAGAAAAAGAATTCAACTGAGGTCAACCATGAGATGATGCAGGCGATGGAATAAGCAAAGATGTTAAAGTAGCTTTCATAAATATACTCCATGAAGTCAAGGAACATAAGCTAACCATAAACAAAAGGAAACCTCAGCAGAGAAATAGAAGTAAATGAAAATCCTAGAACCGAAAAATAAACTCACCCAAATTAAAGTTTCCTAGATAGGCTATCAATCAGAATAGAGATGGGAGAAGTCAGCAGTGAACACGAAGATAACTCAATAGAAGACGAATCTGAAGATAGAAAATCAGATGGAAAAAAATGAACAGAGCCTTGGGTATCTATAGGCAATAACAAAATTGCAAAAACAAAAGCATGACATAATCAATGCACTGAAAGCCAAGGGCAAAAAGGAAATTTTGAAGCAACTAGAGAATACTAACATTTTACATGTAGGGATATAAACAAAATCAATCTATGATGAAGGAAACCAGATGGTGGAAGGGATGGAGTAGGGACTACCTGGGAATAGACATGAGACAATTTGGGGGAGAGATTGATATTTATAAGAGTTTTGAGTTACATAGGTTTGTGCATTTATTATAACAGCAAATATGCAATTAAGATTAATACTTCTCATTGTGTATAAAATTACGTTATATTAAAAAACAACATCACACTAAAGCAAAATTATAGTTTACCCCCACTAGGTTTAGAGACTTTGAGGATAAAAATTCATTTAATTTTCTCTTGTGTTGAATATAAAGCAATGTAAGCTACATTCTCAGTAAATTTTGTTGAGTTAAATTTACTTGTTTTTGTTTTTTGCATTTTTTAAAACTTTTAAATTATATTTGGCATACAAAATTTTATTAGTTTCAGCTGCACAGCACAGTGATGAGACATTTATATAGTCTATGAAGCCATCGCCCTGATAAACCTGGTACTCATCTGACATCCTGCACAATTATTATAGAATTTTTGACTGTATGCCCCGTGCTGTTACTTTACATGCCTGGGACTATTTTATAACTACGAGTATGTACTTCTTACTTTCTTTCCCTTTTATCGCACCCCTTGGATCCCCCTCCCTCCTGGCAACCATCAAAATGTTCTCTGTATGTGTGGGTCTGTTGCTATTGTGTTTGTTCGTTTATTTTGTTCTTTAGATTCCACATATAAATGGAATCGTATATCATTTGTCTTTCTCGGCCTGATTTGCTATGCTCAGCACCATAACTGCTAGGTCCAACCAGGTTGTTGCGGGTGACAAGATTTCACTTTTTTTATGACTGAGTAATACATTCCAGTGTGTGTGTGTGTGTGTGTGTGTGTGTGTGTGTGTGTGTGTGTGTGTGTGTGTGTATACTGCCTTAAGAAAAAAACACAGTTATTTTATTGTTTTAGAGAAGGTGAAAGAGACAGAGAGAGGAAAGAGAGAGAGAGAAGTGGGTGGGGGGCCTAGAGATGTCTCCATAGTTGTGCAGCATTATTGTGACATAGTTTCATTCTGCACAGGTGGATATGGGGCCACGCTGGGCAATAATCAAACTTGGGGCCTCCTGCATGGGAGGCAAGAACCTTCATCCCTGAGCCATTCCAGCGGTTACTAGTTGCACCACAGTTCAGCATATGGAGTTGCATGGGTGGGGGCTGGAATTGAACCCTGGATCTTGTGTTTTTGAGGCAGGTGCTCAAATGCTGACCTATCCCGGCATCCCGGTGACTTCCTTTATGAATCTCATTAAGTCACATGTTGTTGGGTCAGGATCTACCCAGTTAATCCAAGATGATCGTAACTAGAGATAATTAACTTAATTATAGTTGCAAAGATTCTTTTCCAAATAAGGTCACACTTACAGGTTGTGGGTGGATGTATCTTCTGGTGGCCACTGTTCAACCCACTACAGACATGTGCGTGATTCAAGCAGGGTTCTGTGGTCATCAAGCTCATCTTAAAGAGTTGTATAAAAATTTAAACAACGTAGAGGAAAGTAAGGCCAAATGATGAAGGAATGGGAAAAGGGGAGAGGGAGAGAGAGGGAGATGAAGATATTAAGGGAACACCTACATCCGTTGAACCCTAAATCATTTCTACCTCTGGGCTTTTCAGTGCCATCTGACAATTATATGTGTATTTGTTTTTCACCTAAGCTTCTGAAAGAATCCTGAATAACACAAGTAATATTTACAGATATTAACTTTTTCTGTTATTCTGCTCTTGGTAGACAGAGAGGAGAAATAGTTGGAAGGAAGATTCCTGATGAATGTGGCATGGATACTAGTCCTTCTCACACTATATTATAATTTCCTGCTTACTTGTCTGTCTTTCCTTTAATGATGCTCAGCTCATGTGAGCTATCATATATCTATCCTTTTTTCCCATAGACAGGCCTTGTATAAGTGCTGCCAAAGTGACCACTATATATCTGTATTTTAAATACTGGACAAAAATATTTTCACGTGTCATATTTTATCAGATTTTATTAAACACCTATGAGCTAGATGACATTCTCACTTATAGACAAGAAAAGTAAAGCTCGAAAAGTTGAAATATTATCAAATTTCTTCCAATTAGCAAAGGGTCATGTCAGGCAGCAAATACGTTATCTCCACGGTTATATCTTAAGGGTTTATTTCAGGGCTTGGCACATAGCAGAGTAGTGGTTCTCAAAGAGTGTTCCCTGAACGAATAGCAGTAGCATTAGCTGGGGTCTTCTTAGAGATGTGAACCATCAAGCTGCCCTCCCTACATACTGAATCTGAAACTAGGAGTACGCGACCCAGCTCTCCTGGTGCTTCTGACAGGCTACAAGTTAAGGACCACGGCGTGGATCTTTCTCAAGTGCAGAAAAACAGTAGAAGTGTTGAGCTAGACACTAGAAGTCTTAGTCTATTGGAAAGGGTTGGTCTGG